>OMKZ01018452.1:0-20302 GCA_900302535.1 Neoniphon sammara | reverse complement strand
ATAACATAGACCTAGCCGAAAATAATGTCACTTTCATACTTTAAACAGAAACTGCATGTCACCAACACTTGAAACAAATACATAGGCTTAACAACTTTAAATGTCAATCCATTTTCCTCCAAGAATTTCCATTCTATGACAAAATGAAGTGCCCTTCACATGAAAGATTTAATTTTGTTTCATATGAATGGAAATTCAATTTTATTTTTATGCATTACGAAATTGTACATCAGCCCACAACCTTGCAACACAACCAAGAGTATTAGAGAAGCTCAAAAACAAGCTATGGTGTAATACAGAAGACTTCTAAGCGCTATAAATCATAGGCTGGGAAGCTGTATAATTTAAATCAAGGCATTTGTTGTGGCTCCCACTGAAACAGCAGCCATGGGAAGCTTTGAAACCAGTCTTCACTTCTCTGGGATCAGTGTGCAATTTCGTCATTTCACTGGCCCAAAAAAGTAAGGATCAAATAGCTTAATAACTCATAATATGCTAGTTTGACACAATTTAAAACTTTAAACTTCGAAAAGCTAAAATTGGGTAAGTATAAGTGTGGCCCATCACTGAAAATAAAATGTAAAATCTAACAAATTTCTTTCAGGCCTTACATTGTAAGGCCTTCAGACCTTACAATGTAGTAACCACAATAGACATTTGAAGATAAGTTCTTGCAATAAATATCTGCTCTCAATATAATAGGCCTGGTGACAGCAAGCAGGTTTATTTGCATGATGCCTTCAAGACAGAGACAGGGAATAAAACTTCCTCTGCTTCAATTTCTTTACACTTGTCTAAATAATTTAATATAAACAAAGAACAAGATTTTTAAAAAAGCAACAAACTGATCGCAAACAATTATTTTCCATTTCAAGGGTAAGTTTTGCACAACTACAAGAGGAACCTTAGAGTTCAAAAGTAAACCTAATTAAGAAAACATCTTTCACATTCTTAAAATAGAGCGAACCCCTAAATATCCCAGGAAAGGGGAGCAGGGGACAGAGCAAGTGAACAGCTTATTCAACATTTTAAAACTCTGTTCCACTATTTCTCACAATGTCTCAATATCAAAAGGATCCAAGTGAATTGCTGACACCACAAATGTGGTGAAGACAGTGAATACAGTTTCTGATATCTGTGTGATGTACATGGAAGAAGTTAGGCAACAACGCAGTTTTGCTTGAGGAAGTCATTTTAGGAAACAGTAGTTTGCAGACAAATACTGAAAGAAATGTCTATTCTGGCTTTTTGTATCTAAGATTTCAGCACATTTCAGATGTTTAATCTGCATGTGCAAGGGCATATTTGTGTGGATCTGCCTTAGCCCAAAAATGATAAATGTGGTGTAGATAGTGATCTCTTGGGTGCTTTTCAAAATCTCATCTATTAAGCATTTGCAGACACATCCTACACCTATTGATTGGTCCCACTCAGAGTATTAAAAATTGAGCACATCCCTATCAATGAAATCATCCACCCAACTGCTGGTGGCACCTTGCAAAGCCAGAGTCAGAGGACAATAAAAGGCGAATCTGTTAGGAACTGTAAATGGTTTTGATGTTTTAATGCGGTGGTTCTGTCTTTTCTCTCTCCCTGCCCTATGATTTATGATGCAGTCCTCTCAGGACTAAAGGTAACTAGGGACACCATAGCTTACTTCTACAAGTCACAATGACAAATTTCAAGATTAAATTTCAAGTCTGAATTTAATACTTAAAGTCTAACCTGTCGAATTTTCCTTAGGAAAAAAAATTGTATCTCGTTTAATTTCTGGTGTGGTATCACAATGTTAAATGGATCATTTCAAAATGTTGATTTTTACATTCAATAGCTAGTTTCTTTATTAAAGTAAAAACAAAACAATAGTATCCTGCATCAAGTATTTACTTAGTTATTTCAGACATTTAGATTTTGTTAGTATTACTCAGGTGGAAAAAATCCAAACCTTAGAGTCACCTAAACCAGTTGCCAAATTAATCAGGTGAGAATGTAACTGAGAGAATAAACAAATTACAAGTCAGGATTTTATAAACCTGAGGTCATTTACAGCTAACAGACTTCAGAAATTGAAATCGTGGCAAAATGATAATGACTCAATTGGGAATCCCACAGTATCTGATTGATGGGCTGAGACAGACAACTTGGAGTGATGGGCCTGTGATATTTTTGCTTCTTTGTTTTTGAAGAGAGAATGAGGGGATAAACTGATTCCTCAAGCAAAGAGTTTGGAATCAACAAACACTAACCAAATAGTTGACCAGTCAGCCAAGGGAGTTAAGCTCTACACACTGTCAAGTTTGATTTGATATACAGTCATCATGATATAAAGTCTTAAAACAGCATAACAGAAACAATCTGAGAATAGGCCTGCTCACTCCAGGTGATTATAACATAATAGCTCCGGGAAAACCTTTGGTGAATCTTCAATCAAATCATATTAAAGTCCAGAGGTAAATGTGTTAAAGGTAGTCCATCTTTTGCATCCCTGTTAAAATAAGGAAAAAAACAAAAACAAACCAAGAGTCCTAAGTGGCACCAAGGATTAACAGCCTCCAATGTGGTCACAGATATTTCCTCTCTCTGCAGCACTGCTGAAGTTTATTATTGCCCAAATAGGGCTCTGCAGTTCACACATATGTTGACATTTTTCTTAACCAAGAAATCACAAGTCGATGCCCGCTCCATGATGATAGGCCCTTTGCTAGATGACAAGTCTTGTGGGGGCAGACCTTGGCACACCATGTACCTCTCCAAGTCCAAAAGCAGATTTACCACTTCAGTCACAGAGGTTAGGTGCGTCGGATGATCATCGTACAATGGGTGGGTGAGGAGCAGCGGCTGCTTTTGGACAGTGACCTGATAGCAGAAGCCTGGATCAATCAGCACCATGGTGTCAGTCATGCTGGACTGTTTCGAACACTGGATGAGCTGCAGCTGCGGGCCCTCCACCACAATGGCATACCAGAGGATAGGCAGTGCAGAAGAACGCAAACCCTCCAGCAGCTTTAGCAGCTGGTTTTCTGTGTCCACCCCACTCCCCGCTGGGCTGTCAGCCAAACTGAAGATTCGTGTGATCTACAGAGAACAGAGGGAAACGTATTGAGTATAAAGATTTACATTATTTGTGGTTGGAAGTCCAAAGTTCAAACATGTAAACTCTCCACCTCAGCAGGGCACTTACCAAAGGCAACTCCTCTTCTGCTTCTTCTCCAACGACCTTTTCACTGTCTCTGACCACGTTTGATTTTTCTCTATTCCACCGGTTTATCTGGTCCTGGGTTGGTAAAAGTGAACATATGTGTGAGTTGCCAAACTGCTGGACAGATAAAAAGTAAAAAATATGCAGGCTATTCTTACCACATGTACCTTTACTCTAAACTACATTTACCTCTCTTAGATCATTTCACAGAGAGGTGGTTGATAGTGTTAGGGTACTATGAAATCAACAAGTTCAGCCATAAAGATGAATTTCCTTCTTTTATTGCAATTATTTATTTACATGGCACCCATAATTCCACAAATGTTGTGCTACTACATTTTTTAATCTCGCTGCATATCAACATTCAACAACTTTCTATCAGTGCAAACACTAAATTAAACATGAGGCTGCCCAATAAGTCTCTTTAAGAGGAATCTGAGATGACTTGGTGAAGTGACGTGATGCAGTACTGGGATTCAAGTGACTGAAGTGTCCAAAACAAGAATAGCTGTGAGGACAGGAAGAAAATGCAGAGCAGAGATTAAAATGATTTAGGGACAAAGAGAGACTGAGCAAATCCATGGGGAAAAACAAAACACCACTTGAGCACAAATTGGAGCCTGTTGAATTCAAGCTTGGACACCTGGGCGCAGATGTCTGATGTTACAATACCAAAAACACCTACTGACTCCATATTACATCACTGATGATGTGTCCAGGAGACTCGTGGTGTCATCCAATCACTTAGCTGGCAAAACCAGCGATGAACTGGTTTTTGACAACTGCAGAGTGCAATTGTGCAAAAACACCTGACACACTAAGATTCATCAATCCCAAATTAAACATTTGGAGGTGTAGCTTGTGACACAATGCATGGATTCGGAAATACAACAGCTGCAATACTTTGATGATGCAATGGACAAGGTGCCAGAAGTAACTGCAAGGGCATCTGGCTACGATAGCTGATGGTCAGACTAGCAGCAGAAAGATCTAGTGCAGTTGAGCTAAGGCCACTGAAGGCTCTGCATACCATGAACCAAACAGGTGAAGCAATCTACAAGTCAGGGATGAGCTGAAGCTCCTGAAGAAACAGCAAACGTTCATGGTACATATGCAGGCCCAAAAGCATGTAGCATGTAATTTAGTCAACACTGCATCTAATTAGTAACATCATTAGGCTTAAAAACAGATGTTTCCACAACCTGCACACAAAGGCATCCCATTGTTGCATTGCACAGCCTTTACAGAGCATTGGGAAAAGCCCCATTTAACTTTTTGTGTTAAATTAGTAGCCTCTGTTTAAATTAAAATCAAAGAACTTGAATTTAGAGTGAGTCCAATTTTCCAAGCTAATATATGATACAAACCAGACCATGACCTGTTACAGTTCTAATCCAGAGCATCTACAGTATCAGTGACAGGAAACAGGAGTTGGCTGAATACAATATATTGATAAGGTAAGGAACTGCATGACCTTTTCCAGCTGCAATTATGCAAGTCTTCAGTCAAAACAAAAATACTGCAAATTAGACATATTAACAGTGTAGTACATTTCAGTATCTTTCAACACTTCATGATCATAGTGTCACACTGCTACAGTTGAAAGCTAAAATATGCTTTCAGTTGTCTTTTTTTATTGACTGTGGTTCTAATGAACAAGTTGCTGGAGTAGCTATATGATTGGCAGTGAATAAAAGCAAACTGACTGTTCCTGCAATAGAGAATTCTGAGGAGAAGATTTAACTCACTAATTGGGAGCTGTCATGGTTGCTGGGGTTGGGGACTCTGTCAGGCAGTCCATTCCTCTGTCCGGTGTCCGAATGATTCACCTGTTGAAAGGCAAAATTAAGATGACACTCTCTTTGGTCAGACGATAGGAAGGCTTTACACAATTAAAGCCTGTCGCTAAAAAATTCTCATCAAACCTGCATGGATGAATGCTGGTTTCTGTAGTTCAGCTCATAACAGTGCTTGCTACCACTAATAGGCTCTGAGCTCCAGTTCATCTACAACAGGAACAAAATAAGGAATGTCCGATTAAACCACAAATCCTTCAGGCATTTTTCAAACAAATGTGATGATTTTTTTTTAAAAATCTGCATTAAGCTAACTCATGCAACAAAAAACAACATAGCAATGGCAAAAAATTATACATAAAGCTTTAAAACACAACTTTTTGTCAGGACCAACAGCACTGGAAACTCACTGCTTGCAAGCTATTGTCATCATCCTCATTGTCAGTGAATTCCAAGCCAAGTGAGCCTTTATTTTTCTTTGTGGGTGTCTTCCGACTGTATGTGTAGTGAGGTCTAGGCCTGCCCACTGGCATCGAGCCATCCTGGATCCCATATTCAGCCTGGCCCATCTGAAAGGGCAACAAGTGCCTCTGCCAAGTACAAACATGTAAATACAAAGTGGTACAGGAGGCGTTGGTGGGAGGTTGTCAGTAACTCTTAATATATCATCAGAAGAAGCAAAGGAACACCACCTAACAGACGTCATCCTCAAATGCGTTTTTGATATTAAAATGCTAATTGTAAAACCATACCATTGCCTGTCTCTGACATTGACGCAGGCGACACTTCTGCCTCTTCTTATTGCTGCCACCAAACTTGGGCTTGTCAATACAGAAATCACATGTGCCGCAGTCTTTCCTGCAGAGACATGCTTTGCATTTCCCACAGGAGCGCCGCTTCCTTTTCTTATGCCACTGAAAGACATGTAAAACAGAGATCATTTAACACAAATCAACAACATTATGCAACAACTGAAAAAAACTTTTGACTGCATATTCTTGTTAATCATATGAGGAGGAAGGGGCATTCTGGTGCAAAACTGTTGTTCAAATCCAACATCTGACCTTTTTGACAGTTTTTGACAATTTTCAAATTCTTTTTAAGTAATCCTTATAAACATTTGACAATTTTCTGTTAAATTTTCGACTTGTGAACAAAGGAACGGAAAACTGATGGTTTACTTAAGGTAATTATGTAATCAATTTAAAAACTGAAGTGGCCAAACTTTACTAACCCCTATGACAGACATCCAAATCCCAGTGACATCTCTCATGACACTAAGCACACAGCACACAACACAAAGGCCAACCCTGAGTCTCACTTTACTCATTTGAGTTCATCGGTGATCAAGCATGACAATCACGATGCAGCATTTCTTTAGCACTACAATATCCTCCTCTCCCTCAGTTTGTCAAGGTCCCACTGCAACATGTGTCACTCACTGTTTATCTGTATTCTTTAAACAGCATCCAGTCTGAAGCTGAGGTGATCAGCACAAAGCCAACAATAAATATTAAAATATTGGATAGAAATGATGTCCACCCAGATTCTGTTAAAGGCCTTGGTCTGACACACATTTAACATCCTGTTTTGTTTTGTTTCCTGACAACTTTCAGCCACTTTTGTTGTTACATGAACTGAATAAATGCACTCAATAGCCACAACCCAGCTCAGCACTGCCTGTGCCCACAGCAAATGGTATATGTCTAAAACACTGAATATCACTGAAAGGCCAACTGCAAAAAGGGGATTCATGCATGCACACACAGGGTCACACAAAGACCCAGATTGAAAAGTTATAATACACCCTATTTAATTAATGTTATTTTAATGTCAAAAGTTCTATGTTTAAGCAATTACATGTCTCCATCCATGTCTTTCAAGAGTCCCTCTGGTGACCTCATAATCTCAGTCATTTTCAAAACTCTTCCTGAAAAAGAAAGTGACATATGCAGATCACACCAGTAACAGTAAGTCTTGCACGTGGAGCAGGTTAATCAGGGCCTGGACTGGTTGTGCCAGCTGTCTGTACTTAGCTGTTACTTCCATTTTACCAGGAAAACCAGTGATTTAGTCACAAGGTGTGTTTGAAATCACTGGAAGCATTGTGATTACCTTATGCACAGGTGAGGCTCATTTTGACTGAGACCTGTGGTTGGTGGGCAACTGCATATGTCACTTTCTTTGTGAGGAAGTGTTTTGAGATCGAGGTCATCAGAGAGGCTCTTCAAAGATGCCACTCTGGAGTACTGAATTGAGGTGGAAAAACTCACATCATCATCATCATCAGTCGACATGTCTTCTTCGTCTTCAACATCCACATTCACTGAGAAGTCCTCTGTGTCACTGTTTTTATAACTTGGGTGCTGTGGGAATAAAGAGCGATCAGAAGTGATTGAGTAACAAAGTGAATAACACTTTTTAGAGTAATAAGATGTCACAATACGAAAAATGAAGGTGTGGTTTAGTCTGAGATTAAAAGGGGTTACCTCTGAGTCCACAACTTCACTCTGTAAATTAAAAGGGACTTGTTAGATTTTGTTTGATGAGTAATGTAGTGCAGATTTGTTAACTCTACACTAATCATTCAGTCTTGACAACAAGATCACTCTATCGCCTTACGTTGACGAAATCTTTTTTTTCCTCATGTTAGGATTACAAATACAGTAGATATATTATGAATGTGAATTACTTAATAAGCTCAGCAACAGTGATTTGCCAATTGTGCCACGGTTTTCCCCCCAGCTATCATTCAGTCCCTCTCAATTTCAAGCCAGTTACCTCAAGCAAAGAGACTAAAACCACAATTACTGGTTGATTATTTATTTCAAACATAAATAGGATTACAAAAACCAAAAATCAGGTCAGAATTGGCTCCACTCTGAGATGGGAGCTGCTGCTGCTATTTGCGCTAATCTCAAACTATGTACAGGGCTTATGTAAGTTTAACAAGCAAGTTAAATTTAAAACATCTTACGACTTTTTAAACGCAACTAGAAATTAAATTTAAGACCAATTTATGACAAACAAAAGGAGGGGGGGGGGAATTGCAAACTGGAGTCAGTATTTCCTCTAAATGTTTTTCTTCCCCCAGCAGTGGTGCTGTCGTGCGCGTGTGCTGCGTGGATCCGTATTTGCGCACACCATCGCACAGAACCACTGGATAAATGTTTATTTGTGTTTATGGCACAGACCTACTAACCGTCCTAAACTTTAGGGTAGTCTGCATCCTTGCTTTGACCAATCAGCCTCAACTTAATCGATGTCATCACCAGCCCCTCTTTTATTTACCAGTATTTCACATGCTTCTAAAAATTCAAAATATACGGTGACAAACAAGCTAAGCATGCAGAATTGCACCAGCTTAGTGCAAGTTTGTTACTGACGTTAAATGGAAATGTAAAGCGATGAGGGCGCTAGCTAAAGAAAATGTAAGATTGGGGGTTTAAGTGGTCCTTATTTAGCACAAGAGAAGCAAGTTCAATATGCCATTAGCGTTGTTAGCTGTAACTTATCTAGCTAGTCAGCTAACAGTGCAGTGTTCAGTGAAAACATTCAAAAGAATTTGCAAGTCAACAGTTCGCTATGAAAATCCGGCAACGTCCGTTGGGTTGAACGCACTTCGGTCCTTGTGTTATGTTTTATTTCTATCTCCCACTAAGCATAACTGTGATTAAGCAGCTACATAAAAGGCTTTCCATAAAGAGGAGTAGGCTACCTTTTCGCTGTATCACTTCCGTGCTGATCGCGTTTGGTTCGAGCTGCTGCTTGCAGCTGGAAAATAGGACTATTCTCACCCGTTGCGGAGAAATAACTAATCACGTTCCAACCTCTGTTGCTAGAGAGCCACCTAAACGCTGCGCACAGAATGCTGGGATAGATTTCGAGGCGAACTAGCATAAGGCGCGAGGAAAAGGACGGATCAAAGGTTGAAAGTTAATTATGCGAATCCACGTGGTGTTCACTATGCGAAAATCAAATGATGGTCAAACTCGACAATTTGTTTCTTCAGTCTCATTTCGCTTGTGCTGCTACGGCAAGCCAGTTTGTTTTCCTCAACTTTCCAAAAAGTTCTTGCTCGCTTCCCGGCGTGTCAAAATCATCACTTTTTGTTAGCTAACGTTAGATGTTATGTTTGCAGGTGAAATAAGGTTTTTAAATCATGTTATTACAGTAATTTTAAGATATGACTCTAGTCGCCTTCTTGTTGTTGTTTCATAATTTATATCAAAAGTGTTACATTAAGACGAACGAAATGTCTTCTGTGACACTCGTTTGTATGGTAGTTTAGCATTGTTAGACTTAATTGGGCCTCTATCCACGGTATGTTTCAAGGCAACCATAGATGTGTTATTACAACACGTACGCCGCCATCTTGCAGATTTTGTCTTTCCACTTCCGGCGCAATGGATATTAATAGTTCTGTGAGCTTTTTAAGTCTTGTCAGTTTTGTTAGAAAAACGCAACCCATTTTTTTGATCTTTATACTTAATACAGTTAACTTTACACATTTACAGTTAATTTTATTAGGAGGCCAATTAGCAAGCTACCCAATTTTGCTCATAAATGCATTGCTTATTTTGTTTGAGATTTACCTAAGCTAGCCAGTATCTTTCCTACGAAGTCTGGCAGCCAGAAATAAAAAGACATTAGCGAAAATGGGCGGGCGCATAAAAATAAACAGATAAACATGTTTTTTAATACCTCATTAAACCCTCCAATATTCAGATCTAACAAAAGAACTGTTTGGAAAGTTCAAGGGGAAAAATCACTGGCTTGCTCTTGCAGCAGCACAAGTGATGACTTGAGAAAAAAAATGCAATGAAGATGTGACACAAACAATATTACTTCAGATACAGTTATGTTTATCTGTCATATTGCCAGATAACGTAATTCAAATAGACTGCATAACACAACTCAAGAAGTGGCAACTTTGAAAAAATCTTGTCATTTTGGCCAGGTGAAACGCTTGGATTGCCCCAACACCAGATCTATGACCAGGGTCATCTAACAGGTCTGCTGTGGACTTGTGGTAAGTTAGCTGTATACTGTTCTATGAATAGAGACTTTGTTTCTCTCAGTTTGGCCATAACTTTCACTGTCACTGGCATACGTATGTTTTCAAGCAGGCAACTGTGGAGCATAAGAGAAACTAGTGGCTAAATGTGTTTAAACTACAGAACTGACAGTAATATTCTTGTAAATATATCACATTACATACAGTCCCTGTTAAACTACCACAAGAAAAAAATAATTGACTACAATCGCAGACATTTCAGAGTGCAGTTAAAAGGTAATGTAATTTTATGGAGCTTTGGCACCATTTAGTGGCTATCCCCGTCCACAGTTGGATACAGATTCAAGAGTCCAGGAGTTAAAAAATAATAGTATTTATCATATTTAGGGGCTATATTTTTACATCATAACACAGGTTTAGATTACATATAAGGTTAGAAAAGTTTAAAGGAGGTACAAGAGGAATCAGGTAAAGCAACAGTCATAGGAACAAGACAAATATATTTTAGGTGTAACACTCTGCTACTATGAGTTATTTTGAGCATACTTCTCAACATATGTGTAGAAAGCAAGTAGCAATGTTTGGCTGACAGTATGCCCAGAGACACTGTAATTATAAAAGGAGACATTGCACTCCATCAGTTTACAATGGAAATATAAATGGTGGCAAGTCAACATAAGACAATACCAGCCAATCACACATTTAGATTTTGCGTAGCCACGCAGCTTTGATATTTACGACAGACTGTACAGGTAGATTCCAAGAACTGGACGATGATAACGCTGCAGCCCAGACAAGCCAAGGCAAAACAACTGTTAGACAGCTTAACACAGTGGAACTAATACAGGTCAAAATGTAAATGCATACGTTGTTACGTATGTTACAACAATCTCTATAGCTCCACTACCTGCCTGACATGACTGATTGCAGTTAACAAGGCAACGACACAAGCTGCCGCAAGGAAGAATGTAGTAATCCTGCCATATGGATAGCACATGTGTACAAGCCTCAATGAGTGAGAATATTTTTCTGTGGTACCATATCCTTCAGAACAAATTTTATGACTCCATGTTGTATACAATTTGATACTGTCACAATGCTACTGCCTGGGGACGTTTCAAAGATGCCATCTAGGTGCCCAGTCTCCTTTAATAATCACAGTGACTCTGGTATGACTAAGGGTAGTGACACACAATATATGCTGATTACTTGAACAACAAACATAGAAGCCGATGAATGATAAAGAATATAGAGCCATGGATGTGGTTAGTTTGCTTTGAGTTGGTTTTTTACAAACTGACCGAATCTGGGCATCCCAGAGCTTGAAATGTGCTAACACCAGACTGTACAGAGTAGCCCTGCCACACACAGTTGGCATCAACCTGGCTAACATTACATGTGGGGGGAAAGAGGTGATCCCCAAAAACAAAACAAAGATGCTAGGCTGGCTTGGTTAATTTCAACAGTTAACAGCCATCACAGTGACAGTAAACTGAATGGTAGTGAACAACAACACTTGTCAACTCACACTGCTGTGCTATGCTCATTTGCACATTTGAGCAAGTAAATTACATATTAAACCTTTAAACAATCTACACTTTTTCTATAACAGCACGTCTTGGACCTTGCCATTCTAGTAAGCATGCTAATAAAATAAGAAGTACAGTTTAAGGAAAGATACAAGCTTTAATTACCTGGAAACTCATAGTGTCCTCAAAAGTCTCAGGAACTTCATTATGAGGCCTATGTGGCATAAAGCTTCCAATTCCAGGGCCCTAATATAACATACAGAATGAAAGGATAAGAAATACAAATATAACCATTTAAGAATAAATAGGTAAGTGACAATGTGTCTCTGTCAGCCTACCTTACGGATGGGACATATACATTTGCGTTTCCGGCAAATGCGTTTTCGGGACTCGGGACTCTGCAATCCATGTTTGCAATTGGCACACTGCCCACAGTTCATTGTGTTATGGCAGGCCACACACTGCCCACAAGGAATCCACTACAGCAGACCAAGAAAAAAAAGACAAAACAGGTTTGTTTACACATCAATATCTAAAATCAGCATCCTAACTTCAGAGGCATGCGCAAGGAATGTCAGAAGATCAGACAATCAAGAGTATTTTAGCAGAATTTATTAGGAAATGGAGGAGAGGTGATCAATGAAATCCTGGTCCATCTGTCGAACCCTTTTTGAAAAGCTGTGGTAAAGACATTTCATCATCACAAGTTACATGTTCGGGTTTTGGCTAGCTAACATATCGTAAAAAATTGCCGTTAACATTATACACATCTTATAGAGGGACACTGCTTTACCTTTCTGAAACGAACCATCGGATGTTCCCTTGTCTTCGTAGCTGTTGGAATAAAAATAAATGCATAATTAACATGGGATGAGTAATAGCAACTTAAGAAGCTGTTTTTTCCATAGTGTCATGTTTACTTCCATTTCATTCTGTTACTATTTCTTAAGCCAGAGCTCCTCAGAATCATTATGTTTCACACTTATGTATTGACATACCCCAGCAACTAGGACAGCAGGGCTTCTTCCTCTGTTTGTCATACCATGTCCCCGTAAACGAAATACCACACTTGGCACAGATGCTGTGGAGACAGAGAACATGTCATAGATAGCAAGCCATCTGCAGCAACGACACCACAAATAAACCCTTTTGATCAAACAGAAATACTAGTGTTCTGTGATTTAATGCCAGCTACTGCATTTCTGCAATCTAACCTCTGATGTCATGAATGAACTTTGATTAGTGAAGCTGACTCACAGACAGGTGTCTTCCGGCCCAATTTCTCCATTGATAGAGGGGAGTGGTCTTGATGATACAATATGGGGAAGTTTTATTTTGTCTTCCTTTAACGTATCTTCATCCTGAGGGCCGTGGTTTGGAGTGCTCGTGAAGTTGTGTGACAACAGAAGTGTTTGGTTAGAGTTACTGAGTTTGGAGCCTAAGCTTGGGGTGAGTCTGTGGTGTGAGTCAGGAGTGTCTGCACCCTCTCCTCTCTCCATCAAGCTGGACTCAGAGGAGGAACGCTCCCGCTTTCTCTAAGAGGACAGAAAGTGAGATTAAAAGAATATATATATATATATACATATATATATATATACACATACATATACATATATATACATTACATATACATTATACATATAAATTAGATGAACACATTCAAAATGTGCAGTCTACAGTGATCAAATGGGTCTATACCTTCCCTCTGTTTCGAACTCCTCTTGGGAAAGGTATATCACCATTGTAGAACTTCCCCGTCTTGTACTCAAACAGTGACAAGTCTAAAATGCCCTCCAGCACCGAAGCTAATTCAACTCTGCTTCTCACTCGGTCACCCTGTGGACTACAAAAGAGAAAGACAATTGCAATTGTAGCCATCTCCACCTAATGTTTAACATTCAAATTAACACTGATTGTGAAGCAACAAACAAATTCATGATAAAATATGTGCTAGCCCCTGATCTAAAAACAGCTGAACAGTGGGAAGAGAATGTGTGTGTTTAATAGACAGTATTTACCTAAGGTAATAAACATCCTTCTGGCCAACACTGGAACCTGAGCGACGGACAACTTCTTTGCGTTTCCAACCCTCTCCAAGTGCAGGCCACTCAACCCATCCCTCATCAGGATGTGATCGCTTACGGCGGTGAACATTGAGCCTGATCATATTGGGGGAATAGTCACTCTACATGTTAAAAATGCATATAATTGGGAAATACAACACATAATAATTACAGTCATATTAATCTGTTTTTGTCTTATTTTGATTCAAGAGACAGTGGCAAGGTATCCTGGAGATTTGAGATGTATTTGAGGAGCATAGTCAGTTTTAATCCCTACAGCATCCAATACAACCATCACCCATATGTTCTCTCAAAATTTTCTTCAGGTACAAGACATTGAACCTCTTACGTACGTGAATATAGATACACACACACACATATGTGTGCGTGTGTGTGTGTATTATATATAAACATAAAAGATGATGCAATATGACAAACAGTTCCAATCTTATTTATGCAACATTTCTTAGCAAGCAATACAGCTAATAACTGTAACCATCCAGCTGACTTGCTTTTTTGTTGTAATGAGCCCCTTTTATCATCTTTCTGTTGAGTTCTACAAGAAAATCACCATAGTAAATTGGTATGCACGCACACTTCATTAACTTTAAGTGTGGTGACAGAAGGATGATAGTTTTGGGGTCTTCTGCTTACACATGGCCTAAAAATCACAAAAATCAAATCCAAAGAGAATGTCACCCCTTCCATAAGAATACCATTAAGCAAAACCAGGTCTCTGCAGACAACTTTAACATCTGCCGGAGAAAGGTCCCTAACTGACAGCATATTTTATGTTGCATTGTGATATCATTGTTACATTACTACAGAATAGCATAAATAACCATAATTCAACATACTGGTAAATCCTTTTGAAGTTTTTCTCGCTGCTTGCCACACTCCCACTCTTTTCACTTTCTCCTGCCAGACTCTCTTCCTCTGGATCCTTTTTACCATTGAAGTGTTGGTCAGCATCGGCTAACTCCCAGTTCTCTGCTTCATCGTCATCCTCAAGGGGCTCAAACCAGTCAACAGGAGGCTCACCAGCAGGTGCTTTAGCTGCCTCACTTGCCTCTCCTGAGGCTAACTGCACAGGCTTTGAGACAAGGCTTTCCTCTTTATTAGGTTCATCTGAAGGTGTCAAGGGCTCCTGTGTTGGTTCAACCTCAGAGGTGTTTTCTGACACATTGTTCGTCTTGTCTGTGCTTTGTTGCACATCTTCTTCCTCAGGCCCTTTGCCTGAGCATGGGCTTTTAGGTGGTTCCTCATTCATCGTTCCACCTGTGTAAGTCAGAAGCACCCCAAAATGTTTTCCTGAAAAAGCTATGTTCTAAGATGGGTCTTCCGTTCCATTGAAGGTGCTGTATTTTTACAGTAGCAGGACCATTAAGATGCTTGACGTTGGCCTCTACGTTTGGGCAGATGAACCACCAAGACCGTTAGTTTTTCATGATGGAACCTAGCAAGAGAGAAGATATGAAATGCGCAACATGCAGCTCAGTATTGGTAAAGAGTGGCACACTACATTTAGCCTAGTTGAGTGGCTCGTTAGCTAGCTAGGTTGTAACGTTAAGCAATCTTACTGTAGCTCCCAACGGCAAACTGCTGCTATTTTAGTTTAACGTTAGGTCAGTTGTTATCAATGTAGAGATGGCTTAGCAGACAAGCAAATCACAATAAAATATTAAGAGTAACTGCCAACAGTGACAAGTGAACACCAACAATTAGCCAGCTTGTTAGCTTCATAAGGATGTATAGCTTTTACTGTGCAAAATTAGCGGTCAGTGGGATGCAGCCAATGTTAGCTTTAGCTAACAACCACAGCAAAGCTAGCTAACGTTGCAGTCAATCTTATTGCTCAAAGTGCACCGATTCTCAGGAACCAATAACGCTGTGGCCAGTGTTGAGGCTTATATAGTTTTCGGTAATGCAAACTGCCGTTAATGTAACGTAGCTAGCTCAGTCGAAATTTAATCGGTAATCTAGCATGACGTTAGCTAACGTTAGCACAGTTTAAAAGCCAGCTAACTTGACGCGGTTATTTAGCAATTTGTTATCGTACCAGTGAGTAGGGAAATGTGTATCCGTTTACAAATGTTTGCAGTTAAGTGTATCAACAAAACCGAATTACCTTACAAACAATTAAATATATTTCCTTGATTGTTGTCCACTTGTCTCAAAACACACACCACTTGATTTAGCAAGGTAACGCTAATCCAGCTAACGTTAACCTCAACACGCATCTGACAGCAAAGATAATGTAATATACAAGAAGCGAATCCCGCTTCTCCAGCCTAGTATGTAAAGGGAAAGTGACAACAAACGCCTCTGCTGTTGGCGCTCATGGACAACAGCTACTTCACACATTCATTTACCATTGATGAATACAATTACAAGACAATTTTCTCCTGAAAGAATATCTGCGCCAGCTTGACCCGAACATTTGGTTTTAATAGATATGATTATAAATTGTAATGCAGCTACGTGACTGTCGGTGCAACTATGTATTGTTGCAAAAGCTAAATTTCGTCTTCCGCTTGCCGCAGGTAGTTGCGGCTAAACTGGAATCCATGTCATGTTTAAGACAAAGTACTTTGGGATGTAATTTATATATTTTATTGTAAAAAAAGTAAAACCCTCCTTTGAACGCAGCCATCAGAGGGCAACAGGGACTTCAGTCGCGCATGCGTCTATGTACGCAGATAGATTTGAACAGCACTTGTTATATTGTATTTGATACAAATGTGGATTTCACCAGGACACTGAATATTACACAAGGATTTAAAAAGTAAAATAAAGACACTCCCGTGTGAATGCTAAAACTTCAGTTTAGAACACAAGCGGCGGTGAACGTGAAGGCGAGCGTGAATTTCTCTTCCCGTCGTCCTCTTTGATATCATACTTCATCTTTGGTGTCCTGTATGCTGCCTTCATGTGCTATCGGAGAAAAAAAAGTGAATTCTGAGCGCATTTAAATAACCAGGCAAGAATAATTTACTACTACACCTGTGTTCCCTAGATCATTTAAATTGATATTTAGTATCTTATCTTGATGTTTATCTTTCTGAAAAACTGCAAGCAGACTTATTTTGTACCCTACAATATAAAAATAACTCCTCACACAGTTGCTTCTTGAGGAACAAAAATATGTCCTATTCAGATGCAGAATGTTCTTTTTAAAAACTCAGTGGGAAAAAAGGTGTACTACTGTAATCAGCTAATAACCTACGACAGTCATTTACACAATGATGTAGATTTCATTGAGAAATATAATAGTGTGGTCTGAACATCAGTTGGCAATGCTTTTTATTTTTCCCCTCAATCATTCAATATGCTCGTGCTGGTCTCAGTGTATCTACTTTGACAATTACTTAGAAACCGTTTCCAAACTTGGAAATCAAATGAACTTGTAAAAACTAACTCTCAAACTATATGGGTAGTTTGATGTAATAATAGATTTTAAGCATACTTGTATATTCTTTTTGTATGCATATCTTTGCCTATCAATATTTTTGTAGTCTGATTGATATTATTAAACCATATTGTAAAAACTTAACTCATGCAAGAGGTAAGAGTCAAAGTATGAAAGTCAGGCTTTGAATGTCAGTAATAATGACATATGGATCACTGAGAAATTGATCATCTGGTCAGTTTGCAGTAATTGCACATTGTATTGGTTGTTGTAATTGTAATAATTACAGGGGAATTGGTCAAGTATGAAACAACCAACAAAATGATTGAACAAGTAAGCATACCAGATTCTCATATACATACACAAAACATGGACCTGCGACAACTTTGCATATAGAATTTATTTTTGGCAGTCTTAAGAAAAACAGCAATGCTGAATCAGCAAAAGGTCATCTACTTCACTCAAGAAAAATATATCCATTTACCATTCAGATAGTTCATTACCATACAAAGTTTTTAAAATAATATATCCAGTTAGGAAAAAAAGGTGGCTCCTGTCTACACCCTTAAATCTCTCACCACTCACATCTCTCACATTATGTACAACTATGCACAGCTGAGGGAACAGATGCAGACTATCTGTCCTTGTTGCTACGGAGATCAGTCGTCAAGGGGTCGTGCTGAATAGTTTGGTGCAACATGAGAGCAAGCAGACCTGCCCTGTTGGTCATAGCAGTCCTGACGTTTCGCTCCTGCTCAAAGAGCTCATCCAACTTGTACCACTGTGAAAGAGGACAGGAGGTTAACCCTAAAGGAGAGGTCAAGCTGGTTTATTAAATACTGAATTTCAGGTGTAGTAACATCAAAATAAGTTAACGTCATGAGTCAACATGATCCCTTCAAGTTTCATCAAAATTGCATGGCGGTGTAGCAGTTATGTGCTTTAAAAGTTAGACATTTTTATCTTTAATTACAGCACTCCTATCAGCCCAATATTTGTATTTTTATTTTTTATTTTTAAACACTGGAAGACTCCCTCAAAGTTATGTAAAAACTAAGATCAGGGCTGAAACTGATGATTATTTTCATTGTAAATTAATCTGTCAGTTATTTTTATGATAAACAGCTTAATCATTTAGTGCATATAGTGTCAAAAATAATTCAAAATGCTCATCAGAAATGCTTAGGATTTTTACTGGATAAATGACTAAAATGATTTAGAGATTATCAAAAGTATAATTAATTTTCTGTCCATTGGCTAATCGTTTCAGCACTATCTGAGATATCAACATTTGACTGAGAGACAAACACAGCCTAAGCCATAGTCAAACCACCAATGTCATCACGTAAAGGGAAATTCTATATAATTTCAAATAGGTTAACACCCATTAATTCTACCCTCCATGACCAAAACCACAGCACTGGGTTTCGACGTACCACCCTGACTCGCTCCAGGTCCACCTCGGCTCTCCTGAGCTTCTCCCAGTTGTAATGTTTGTTGCACTTCCTTTTGGAGACTCTGCAGTACTCTCCTGTCAGCTCAAACACGTTCCGCACAAGAGGACACCCACACACCTCGTCCACTGGGACCTAGTCACCGAGTGAGAGGGAAGAACAACAGAAATCATCATAAACATTTTATGCTGTTACCAAGCACATTTCAAGATTTGACACCAAGTGGACAGTTTGTAGTGAATCATGGAAACCAGGCTGTAGATTTTATAACTTGGTGAAGCGGACTGATCTGCATGTTTCCACTGACCTTTGGGTCTCTGGAATGTTCTGGACACAAAACCTGAAGCCTCTTGCAGTAAGTCTTGCTCTGCGGATTATATACATCACAGAAGAGTCTGGTTGCTCTGCGGAGAAAAAAAAAAATCATTGTAGGAAAGAAATATAGGCAGAGAATATTTCTGCACCCTTTGTTTCTCTGTCTTACCCTTCAATTCTTGTCGGGTACATGGAACCAAAAGAGGTCTGACTCTCATACTGTTAATGCAAAACAGAGACATCAGTTTGTGTCCTCATTACCATCAGGGACAGAAATTTATAAGTACATCTTTTTGTTTGTGCATTTACGCCATTTGTCCTTAGAAGTTAGCAGAAATTTAAAAGTCACCTTTGCATAACATCGCTCCATATGTCGGAGTGCCACCTTTGGGTTGATGGGGTGACTACAAGACACACAGAAAATCTGCAGGTCTGTGTCCTCGCTGTCACCTTCGTTCACCTGCAAGCAGAGACCAAAGCAGTCTAATTTTAAAAAGTGATAATAAGGCTGATTCCACTTAAACAAGGATGGGACTGAGCAACCGGGTTGTCGCTACAGAACAAAAGAAGATAATAAGATAATAATTACTTAATAATACAACAATTTAACAACAACAATGGTTATTTTGGGACTTGTTTTTTTTAGCCCCACACACTTTTAGCAAAGACAGAAATGAAGATAAAGAACAAAAAACTGAAGAATTGTTGCTAACAGAAATGGTAAATGGTAAATTCATGACATTAAAGCTGCACAAGGCACTTAAGTTTTGTCTTATCAGCCCAAATGACAAAATGGGGATGCAGTAGAGAAAAGAATGCCATTCACCAAAGATGTTGAAGATTTGTCCCATTTCCTAAAATATTTATATATCGGAGGGCACTTGATTTCATCAAAAAAAATCTGCAATGTAAAGCAGCGGCCACATGGGGGCAACGTAACTCCATCTCCTACTGAGTCGTGGCACTGCGCTACAAAATGGTGGCTCCAAAGCCTGGTCAGTTTTGGGGAAAGGGTAAATGACGTAATGTGTGGTTGTTCTTTAATTTTATAAAGATGCAAGTGGTAAATATGTCAAAACAAAAATATTTTGTTGTCATTCTTTGATTAAGTTTATTTAAGTAGTATTACAAGGATATTCAACAAGTTTTTGCTGGTTTACAACCGGAGTATTTTCATTTTAAATTTGCTGATACATGTAGTGCAGTGGTTCTTAACTGGTCTACCCTCAGGCTCCACATTGGTGCTTAGTCCTTAAGTCACAGTTCACATAGAGGCTAACTGAGGAGCCAATTAATCTGATCAAGCAAAATTAATAGTGCAGTAATTCACAATATTTTCATGTAGCACTCATGTTAACACTCTGAAAGCTAAGTGACATTCTCTTTATCTTTCAAAAAAATATTTCAAGGGCGCTCCAGTGGTTCACCATGTAAAGCACGTACCACAAACTTACAAACACAGCGGCATAGGTCCAATAAACTGACTGTCCAATAAAGCAGAAATGCCGAAAAAATCTTAA
>OMKZ01018451.1:21362-40087 GCA_900302535.1 Neoniphon sammara | reverse complement strand
CAGCTCTTATTCTTTCTACCTCCCCTTCTGTTCCCAGAATTCCTGCCAGGGTCCACTCCTGTCCTGCTGCTCTGACTCTCTCCCGGAATCTCACTCGCTCTGCTGCATAACAAGCACAGTTAAAAATTACATGTTCTATATTCTCTTTTGCGCCACATCTCTTACATTTGTCATTATTTCCTTTCCCCAGTATAAACATAGTGTCATTTAGTCCAGTATGTCCCACCCTGAGTCTCAGTATAATGATTTCCTCCCTCCTATTCCTTTCTTTATAGTTCTTTGTTATAACAGACTTTTGTATATTGTATAACCCACTACCCTTCTGATCTTTCTCCCACCTATTCTGCCATATTCCATTCCGTTCTTTTTAATCAGAGCTTTACCCTCTCCCTTTCCTAGTGGTATTTGTATTGTGATGTTCTTACCCAGCGCCTCTTTTGCCAGTTTGTCAGCAGCTTCATTTCCTTTGACACCCTCATGTGCTGGCACCCAACAAAAATGTACATCAATCCCACCTCTGTGCAGTCTAAACAAGCTGTGCTGAAGATCCATGAGTAAGTCCTCTCTGACAGAGTTTTCTGACTTTATGCTTTCCAAAACTGACACTGAATCTGTGCAAACCACCACCCGATCTGGTCTAACTTCCTCCACCCAGAGCAGACTTATGATGACTGCTACCATTTCTGCTGTGAAAACTGAAATTTGGTCTGATAATCGTTTAGACATTTGTATCTTGAATTCTGGTATGTACACACCCTCTCCTACATTACCCTTTATGTTCTTAGAGCCATCCGTGTAGATTTTAAGATAGCTGTAATAGTTTTCCCTCAGATATATGCTTGTTTTAACCCCCACCTCATTCATTTTTCATTCTCTTTTCCTTTGCAGGAGGTTCATGTTTACCTTCACATCAGGATACAGCCATGGGGGAACACTACTGACTGGTGTGGGCTGGGAAAATTCAAGGGCCTCTATTTTATAAGATTTTGCACACTTGTTTGCCTTCCACCCAAATCCTCTCCTCTGAAACTTTGAATATTCCCAGCAGTTCTGCAGCGCTATTGATGCTGGGTTCTCATTCCCATCTCCTTTAATTTTAATCCAGTATGCAAGCGTGAGTTTTTCTCTCCTCAGTGCAAGTGGCAATTCATCTGCTTAAAACTGCAATGATTGAAGTTGTCTTCAGGGCTCCTGTGCATATCCGAATTGCTCTGTACTGCAATGTGTCAACTTTTTGTAATGCTGTTTTGGCTGCTGCTCCATAAATTATACACCCATAGTCTATTGTTGATCTCATCAGTGCTCTGTATATGTTCAGAAGTGATTGTTTATCTGCCCCCCAGTCACATCCTGCAACAGCTCTAAGGAGATTGATGACTTTTTTGCATTTTGTCTCCATGTGTTCTGTGTATTTTCCATGTATATTTTCTGTCAAGCCACAGCCCTAGATATTTGAACTCAGACACCATCTCCATTGGCTGTCCATAAAGTGTAAGCTTCTCCAAATTGGCCTTGCGTTTGTCAGTAAATATCATGTAACATGACTTGCTGGTTGAATCCCCATTTATATGACCATTTCTCCACTTTATATATGGCTTTCTTTATATTTTCATTACATATGTCACATTCCTTCCCCTCATCCATATGGCCCCATCGTCTGCATACAAAGCTGATTTGATACATTCATCTAGGTTTGAGAATATATCGTTTATCATGATGTTAAACAGTACTGGGCTGACTGCACCTCCTTGTGGTGTACCATTTTCTACTTTAAATTCTTTTGAAATGTCTGTGCCCACCTTGACTTTTATTCTCCTCTCTGACAGGAACTCCATTATCCAGCTAAACATCTTGCCCCCAATGCCCATTTGTTTTAACTTAATGAGCAGCCCGTTTTCCACTCTCCCTCCCCCTGCTTCACTCCACCGGTAGACCACGCCCATCTCATCAGGCCAACTCCGCTCACCTGCTGGCACAGCTGCAGTCCATTACCAATCAGCTCTGTATAAGCCTCACCCAACACTCCAGTCTTTGCCACATTGTTCTTCAGCAGTATGCGAGACTATCTAGCACTCTTTACCTGCCTGTTCCTGACCTGTCCTCCCAGCCCGCCTCCAGGTAAACTTACCTGCCTTCTGTCCCCGCCAAGAACTCAGCCTCAGCGTCTTGGGCTTCAGCTTGTTTTACCGGCTTCGACCTCTCCGCCTGGCTCCGGTGTTTCTCCTGCCTGCTCCCCGTCGGCACTGCTGCTCCCGTGGTCTGCTCTCCCGGTACCGATTCTCCTGCCTGTCCCCTCGCCTCTGCCCACTCCTCATCGGCATTTCTGCACTGTCGGCTTCCAATATGGCAGTGTTGCACTTTACTGAGAGCTCTACCAAACAGTAGAAAGTAATCAATTCTTGAATATGTTGAGTGTGGAGATGAAAAGAAGGTATAATCTCTCGGTGGTGGATTCAGCTGTCTCCACACGTCAATTAGCCCTATTTCTAACATCGAGTTTATTTTCTTAGTTATTTTCTGGGTTTGGGATGTTCTTGTTCCTGACAAATCAGGACGGGTTCAGAGTGGTATTAAAATCTCCACCACATATGAGAGTCCCTTGGGCTTCTGGTGCAATCTTATCCAATATTCGTATGTAAAAATCAGGTTCTGACCCCGGGGGAATGTATACATTGTAGAAGGTAAATAAATTCCCATCAACTCTACATTCATATAGAGTATGTTAGAGTATATGTTCATATATTCTCCCAGAAATCAGTATGGCAACCCCTCGTGTTTTGATCCATTTGATGAAGCAAACATTTAAATTTAAATGTTCTAAAAGATTTAAATCCCCATCTTAAGTTTTTTGTGATCTTTTCCTGTCATATGGGTTTCTTGCAAGAATGCAATGTCTATATTCTCTTTAATTTTGTAAGAATTTTGGACTGTTGGAACTAAGGAGCCTGTTAACATTTAATGAAATTAAACTTTACCATAATGTATCAGTCACCAAATGATTAGGTTTGAGCGCAACATTGTATGCATGTAGTAATGAACTCCTCAAATGCAGATCACTCACAATGAAAACAAACAAATCTCCCCTGCTTGTAACATAGAACAATAACATAAATTCAAGAACATTAGAACAGAAGTGTATACAAGATAAACAGAGCCCCCTTTTTCTCCATCATTATGGACACCACTCAGGATGTTTCAAAGCGTGACCAACTCAGCCAAGTGTATCGGTATCACAGTTGAAAGGAATACAACTGACATTGCCACTGATGTAAAAATAGTTGAAGCTTTTTTGGAGTTTGAACAGACTGTTGATGCATCAGCAGCTGAGCTTGAGAAGAAAATCATGGGCAGTATCGAAAAGAATAATCTGGATCTGTCCAAAAGGGGCGGCAGATATGAGTGGTGTTTACTCTGCTGTGCAGGCTAAAATAGCTGACAGAGCCCCCTGCAACATATGCTCACTCTGCAGCTCACAATCTATCTCGTCCTAAATTATTCTGTCAAAAACATACAGGAGATCAGACAATTCTACAACACAGTTGAGAGAATTTATACATATTTCGCTCACAGTATCAAGCGTTGGGCTCTGCTCTCTGGTGTGATATTGGAGCACAAAGATGTGACACTGAAGCGTCTCTGTCCCACTCGCTAGTCATCCCGTCACGACTCCCTTGTAGCCCTCAGGTATAGATATGGGGCCATTATAAAATTTACAAAGATTGCTCTGACAAGTGACAAGACAGGACAAAATGAAGCAACTGCACTAAAGACGGCAATGGGGAAATTAAGTCCTATTTGCAGACAAAAGTGGTGGTCAAACGTCACTTTGACGAATTGTGTGAGGACGGTCACCTTTCTGATGCAGAGAGTTGTTTCCGAGTAAATGTTTACTATGCCAGCTTGGATGTAGTGCTGAAACAGCTCTCTCAGAGATTCAACAGTCTGCAAAGCACTGATGATATATTTGAGGCCATCCATCCCCATACCGTTCAGCATGCAGCTGATGATGAGCTGTACAGGGCTGCACAACGGCTTGCTGAACATTATGATAGACATATGAAGTAGCCTCCCTGGCCAGTGGCTGTCGTTCAGGTGCTGTTTCAGAACTGAGTTGGCAAAGCAGTCATCAGTGATCGAGCTCACCAAAATGCTTCTTGTTAACAACCACTCAGTGAAATCTTCCTTTGGCAAAGTCTGCATGGCCTTTCTCTTGTTTTTAACTCTCCCCGTCATAGTCGCAATTGCTGAACGGTCATTCTCCAAGCTGAAACTGATCAAGAACTACCTTAGGAGCACAGCAGGACAAGAAAGACTGACTGGATTGGCCATCCTCTCTATTGAGAGCTTTAGAGCAAGGGAATTGGACCTCAGGCTCATCGTCGATGATTTTGATGAGCACAAGGCTTGTCTGATGCCCTTCTAGGTGAGTAAAGACAAAATTTTGTGTTTGTTATTTTGATATGTTTTCTGAAGCTGTATTGGCTGCCACAGCAGCGTGGGTTTTCTGGAGCTGTAGGCCTACTGGTTGTGTTTTGTTCAGCTGCTTGTTGCTGCTGTAGTGCAGCTGTATTGGGTTGTCGCGGCAGTATATTTTCTGAAGCTGTATTTGGCAGCTGTGCCAAAATATCTTTAGCTGTTTTTTGCCTTGTCTCCTTGTTACCACTCCACCCATAAATGTTTGATTGTGATTATGAAAAGCCCGCAATTGCTGTCCTTGGTGCTGAAAGTTTTGTGGGCCATTTGCCTCTGTTGTCATGTCGCCACTAGATTAAATATTACTACTAGCTGCAGTGATTTGACATTTAATTAATAGAGGCAGGGGCCTGGATGCAATTCTTGCACCCGGGCCCATTATCACCCACTTCCGCCACTGCTGCCCATGCATAGCAGTGTGTGATGATAGACGCCACACTTGGTTTTGTTTTCCTTTCTGTGCTCCCAGTTGGAGACGGCAGTAGAGAGACCCGACCCACTACCAGATCGAGGCCAGGTTTGAAGTCGCAGCAGCGCATGTGGTTTCTAGGCGAGGATGGGGAAACTTCGGGGACTCCATCATCAACATCTCTGCCACAAGGAGACCGCCACCCACTACAAGGAGTGTCACCACTCTTCTCTGGTCTTTTTTTTGTTTGTTTGTTTTTGTTTTGTTTTTTTTGCTTTTAACTTTTTACTGCTGGCTGCCTAAAATAAAGTGTGATTGTGATTGTGCCAGAGTGAGGAAAGAACATGATCTGGATTATATATCCAGATCAGGTTGGATTTATAAAGGGAAGGTCATCTGCTGACAATGTCAGACAATTGCTTCACCTTATGTGGCTTAGTAGAGAGAGTGATACTCCAGTGGCAGCCTTCTCCCTAGATGGGTTCATAAAATGGATTTGATTGATTTATGCTGAACCAAAAGCATCAGTCCTTACAAATGGATTATTGTCACCATTTTTTAGTTGTGACGAGGCTGCAAGCAGGGGGATTGTTTGTCACCATTGTTGTTCACATTACTTCTGGAACCTCTTGCAGTAGCAATTAGAGTGGACAAAAGAATTGGTTGCGTAAGAGCTGGAGGTAGATAACATAAACTGTTTTTACGCTGACGATGTACTTTGGTTGTCTACAGGCCCTGCTTCTTAAGCTCCCTTATTTTTAAACATAGTTGAGGCATATTCGAAGATATCTGGGTCCAAGATTAATTGGTGCAATTCTGAGGTGATGCTGATATCTAGAAGCTGTCAGAGTAATGTAAATACCACACTACAATTCAGATGGAAAGGCTCAGGAATGCAATATCTCGGAGTGCAATTGTGCTGATATTAACAGCATAATACAGACTAATGTCTCCATTGCTTCAAAAGATCAAGACTAATCTAGAGAGATGGAAATCAATAAATCTTAGTCTATGGGGAAAAATAAGCACCATTAAAGTGATTGTAGCCATCTCAGTTCAATTATATTTCAATGATGATGCCTTTACACCTCCCGATGTCATGTACTGGACTCTGTCAGTTCTCTATTGAGATATAAGGGGGCTCAGCTATGAAACGGCTACATTCAAATTGCATTTCAGTCTACCTCACTCAAGAATTTCAAATACAGGCTTAGGTCCTGTCTGATGAACCAAACTGGCCAAACTGATTATATGTCACTATAATAGACCCTTTTTCTGTCTCTTTCCAGTAAGGAATTGACTAAACACCTGTGTTTTTGTACACGCTCATACACACACACACACACACACACACACACACACACACACACACATACGCAGACGCGCACACACACACTCTTACTACACTATCTTATAATGTTTTTGCTTGATTTATGTTGCTTACTTGATGTTTGCCTTTTTTATTTGATGTCTGCTTGATTACTTTTGTGGATTACATGAATTTTGTATTTGCTTATAATGCTTATTGAGGTGAAATTCCTTCAATAAGCCCCTAGGGGTTTTCTAAATCTCACCTGCACAGCTGGCTTATCTTCTTTTGTTGCTGTGTTTCTGCTGTTTTGTTTTATTGTGCAAATCAATAAATACATAATAATAATAATAATAATACAAATATACCTATAGGGATTTTTAAACAGTATAATCAAATAGTAAGGGATTTTCTATGGAGTGGGAAAAGACCCCGCATTAAAATCTGTACTGCAAAATTGGTTAAACACTGGACAAATAGCGATGCTCGTTTGGGATAGACACAAATAAAGACTGAGCTTACTTCACCTTTTAAGCCAATAGAAGCTTTGTCAGTAGGTTATACAGGGAAGACATCAATCTAATCTTACAGCATTCTAGAAGAATATGGGCTAAAATGCATAAGCTGCTGCGTATTTCTCAATACGAGCTGGGGTATTCCTCTATTTGGAATGATCCTGTCATTACAATAGATACAAAGCCCTTTTTATGGAAAACATGGTTAGAAAGGAATATCGACAGAATTAGTGATTTGTTCAAAGAAGACACATTTCAGTCTTTTCAAGAACTTAAAAAAACTTTAACCTATTAGACAAGGGAGACTTCTGGAAATATCTACAGATTAGGAGTTGTTTAGGGAGCTTAGCAATTACATCTAATGGAGAAGAAAATAAGTTATCAGTGTATTTTAAAATGCCTAGTTCTGTGCACTCAGCTTCAGCCTTTTATATTATGGCAAATACTTTATATGGTGAATGTGAGAATCTACAGCGAATCTGGGAAAGGGACCTGAATATAACTATTAGGGAAGATGCATGGAAAAGTATAGTGGCCAATATTGGGTGGTCAGTGAGGGATGCAGTGAGTAAATATATACACTACAAAGTAATACACAGGTACTATTATACATCAGTCAAGCTAAATAGAATAGGATTAGTGAGTGATAATCAATACTGGAAGTGTAAGAAAGGGATACCATCAAGCATATCCTAACCAGAATTTGGTCTAGTAGTGGCAGGATGTATTACTGCTGCAAGAATTATCCTCCGCCTGTCATGATTCTGTATTTTGCGCCCTTGTGTTACTTGTTGGGATTCATGTTTATAGTCTTGTGTTTTGGTTTTCTGTTCCTGTCCTGTCTGATCTTTCCCCCCCGTGTTTCCCTGTGTATCCTGCCTTCCTTGTGTCTCCACCACCCCTGTGTGTAGCATGGGTGTGGCTCCCTCTCTCTCCCCTGTTACCTGTTTCACTTCCACACCTGCCCTGCATTTAGTCTCATCAGCCCTGTCCTTGTGTTGCCCATGCTTCAGCCAATCAGTTCCTTGCCTGTTCTCCTGTCTCATCACCTGTTCCCTATTCCCTCACTAGTCCAGTTTGTATTTTAGTTCTGCTGTGTAGCTCAGTCCTTGTCGGTTCAGTCCTGCCAGCCTGTATTCCTAGTGCCTTATTTCCTGTGTTCCTGTGCTGCTGCAAACCTGTGACATTAAATTGATTTATACAACACTACTTGCCTGTATCTCTTGCATTTGGGTCCACTGCCTTGCTAAACCGAGACACCGGCAGTGGAAGAATCAAACAAAACCTAATTTTATTGATTGGTTAAAATTAATGACAGATACAGCCTCTTTTGAAGCTTTAATAGCATGGAGCAGTAATTATCATGGGAAGTTTGTTCAGGTCTGGTCTCATTACTCTCATTACAATCTCACTCTCTAACTATGTTAAAGATGCTAGTAATGTTTCTTAGTAAGTGTTTGCCCAGTAAAACTTAACTAAAACATCTGTACAGATCCTTGCTGCTGTTCCCCTGTTTTTTCCCCCCGTTAATACTGTGCCCATGTTTGTCTTATGTTAGGTCGTATTGTTTAAATTGTGAAATATATTGAAATATGTTGAAAATATGAAATATGTTGAAAATCCACAGTAAAAATTTGGATTCCAAAAAAAAAAAAAAAAAGGCCACGTGAATGTTCTTTTTCTTCGGGTGGTACACCTCGTAATGTGGGACGCACCAGACCCTGTTGTCGTCACGGTCAAGTTGTTCTTGAGGAACTTCCACAGCATAGCCTTTATCAAGTATGCTCTCCATGAAAGCTTTGTAATCTTCAAGAAACACTTCATTCTTTCTCAGTTTTCTTTTCAGACTAGCATCTCGCTGTTCTGCCACACAGCAGTTGTTTGTCATCTTAACTGCTTTGTGACTCAGCAGAAGCCCTATGCAGTAATGCCCATCCACAAACCTTGTTGTTTTTTGCACTGACAGCATAAACTGTTTATCTTCCTGAGACATCTCTTCCTTGTCATCATAATGACACTCTGGAAAGTCTGTGTTGTACTGCTGGACCAGTAGCTGTTCTACTTCTACCACTGAGATTTGGTTGACACTGTAAATGAGTTGTCGTACCTGTGGAATTCATGCTCTTGTTCTTTACAGGTCCGCACACCATCCAGCCCAGGACAGTCTTCACGGCATAGGGCCCATCATCTTGACTATTGATTATTTCCCACGGCTCCATTGCCTTTGGGTTGCTGGCTCCTATGAGAGAGCCCACATCAGCATCAATGTGTGGTAAGCTTACTTTGCTAAGATATGGCCGTCTTTGCCGATGTTGTTGACAGGGGATGTTTTCTCTCTTAATAGGAATATTGCTGTGTGTGAAGACCATTGGTAACTGAATGAACCTTGAGTCCTCCAGGCCACACACTTCCACGTCTGTGAGCTTGTAGCTACTAATCAGCTTCTCTTCACCAGGCTTCTCTTGACTCATTGTGCTCAACAAGATTTGAGTCGGCTTTCCTTTCACATTCAGTTTCTTTCGGAGTCCCTCTGTACAGAACGTGGCTGTACTTCAAGGGTCTATAAAAGCATACGTCTCTATATACTTTCCACCCTTACAGGATCTCACTTTCACTGGCACAATTGATAATATACATTCTGTTTCTCCATCCACACTGTAGCCAACTACTTCCTGTGTAAACAGATTTCTGAGCGCCTGAGGCCTCTTCATTTAGAGTGCTGTCACCATTCATCGACACAGATGTATTCTTATTAGCTTCCTTCTCCACATGAAGAATGTCTGGGTGTCTCTGTGAGCACAAACATAGCCCCTTTGTCTTTAAGAATCCAACACACTCCTTGTGTGTTGGCTCTCTAAACTTGATACAAGATTCCAATGTGTGATTCTTTTGACAGAAAAGACATGGTGTTTAAGAGGGCATTGTGCTTTGAATGGGCTTGCCTGCTTTGCTGTTGCATCTGACCTTTTGCTCTCCACAAACACGTTGATTGCAAAACTGCTTCCTTTCACTCCACTTTTGACAGGTTTCTCTCTTTCTTTGCTTTTCCCTGCTGTAGATGTGTGGCTGTCTTGGAGGTCTACAAGGAGTGGATCCATAGATACCTTTGCTTAATGGTTGATGAAGACAACAAGGTCAGCAAATCTTGCTCTGTGCCCTCTCCTTTCCTTGATTTCGAATGCTTCATTGCATCACCTTTCTTTCAATTTGTATGGCAGTTTTGGATACCACTATCCTCATGTTTGTATGGCTGTACATTTTCTCCATATACTCCACATCTTCCATGGTGTTACAACAGCCTGTCAAAAATACAGCATATGTATTCAGCGCTTTTCCATCTTCAGACTTCCAGCCACTTCCTCATGATAGCATATCATTAGTTCATCTCCATAATACTTCTGAAGCAGTCGCTTTGATTCCTTGAACCATCTGTGCAGTAGCATGTGTTTGCAGCTACGCACAGGTTCTTGTGGTTCTCCTGCAGTGTAATGTAGCAGGTAGTACCACTTGTCCTGATCATTATCAGCTCTTTGCTCAATGGCTTGTTCGAAAGCTCGGATAAAGGACCTATGGGTAAGTAGATCACTTTTAAACACTGCAACATCTTTAACTGGCAGATGAGCTTGTTTCTGTTGATTAACCAGCATCTCCGTGATCATATTTTGCTTCTGCATTACTTGAAGAATACCATCACTGTTTCTGTCACGCTGTTGCCTATCAGTGTTATCTGTGTGTTTTGGCCCCACAACCTGTGGTGCTGAAACTGATGTAGCTGCTCATGCCATCTTCTGATCTCTCATACTTTCTCGATACTCTTACCTGAGCTCTCTTTTCAGCTATAGCTACCTCTAAAGTCAGCCTTTCCAACTTGGCTTTAATATGAGCTTCCTCCACTTCAAGCTTGTTTCTCTTGTAAAACTGCAGCACATTCAACTAATCCAGCTAACTTTGCTTCCTCATTAGCACAAACTGATGACCTGGTGGACATGACAGATGATCATCCAACAATTGAACCCTTTTTCGTGTTGGTTTTATATTTCCAACTCCCAAAACTTATGGTGCACTATCTTCAGGGCCTACATCATCATTTACCTCTTCATCATGAACACTGCCTAACTCATCATCAGCTGCTCTACTTTGTTTATTTTTTTCCAATTATTTAGATCTGCAGCCTTTTCTTCTTTTGACAGAAGATCTTCTACTTGCCTATTGAGCTCTTCCAAATCATTAACAAGAGTGGGAAAATTCTTTTGCATGCATTCTTGCACTTTTTGCAAATTGCCAGCATCACCCATCAAACCATGAACATAGTTCTTTTTACCAGTTATCTGACCTAAAACTCCTCTCCTGGTTCCAATGAGCCTATATAGTTTATCCTCCAATGCTCTCTCAGTTAGCTTACTCACTCTTATAGATTCTATTTCCACAGCGTCAATTACTTCCTTATCTTCAGCTATCATATCAGCAAAGCAATGCATAAACTGTGTGCAAATGATTAAAAGTATTTCCACTTTTCTCATCCAACAGGTGCATCACAACTTTTGAAACACGCAGTCTTCAGTGGCTTTTACTAAGGCAAGCTATTGTATTTCCATGCAGAGAAATCTACTGAGGAGCTAACGTTAGCATCTTGAATCAATTTAGCATCATCAGTCTTTAGTCACTTCAGAGAGTCCAGCAGTCTATCTTCAAATTTCCAGCACTTCAAAAGGTTCTCAATCCTTTCTTTACCTTTACCGAAGTTTTCTTTCAGTCAAGGCCATACCACAATGTTATGTTGAGGACATCTTCCAAGTGATGCATCAGACTTGCCTTCAGAGTCCAGTGATAGCATTAGCTAGCATCCAGCACTCCCGAGGTTTTTCATGCTAATTTCCGCTGAGCAGTTTTTCTACTAAATGTAGTGGCATTCCATCTAAGTGTCAGAATAAGCTACAAATGAGCTGTAGGCACAGTAACTTCAGTCTGACGCAAATGACAGGAGATGTAATCCAGTTTTAAAATCTTCACTGAAGAAAAAGAGTAAAATTACATTGTGTCACACGGTAGAAAAACTATGTGTTCCTGTGCCTAATGCAGCTGTCTGCCTGACTCTACTGCAGATGACATCACTCACTATCTTAAAGGAAGCATCGGTAAAAAATGTTCAACATACATGTATTGTGTTTTGTAGATTTATGCATTACCTATATCTCATACAATGACTAGAAATTATGAACTATTAATTTTGCATAATATTTAAATTAACTTATATTCTTACATTGTGGCTCTTACATTAAATATTTTGTTCAGCGATTTCTGCCATGTCCACACTAATCCGGAGAAGAAAGAAATCTTTTTGTGCCACATTGTTTTCCGTCCACACTTGTGTTTTCAGAACATTTTCAAAAAGTTGGTCATCCAACTTTTCACAACTTATCACCTATCACCACAATTTCACCGTGATCAGAATTTTTTTGTTTTTGTTATTGTTGTTATAATCATTATAGAGGTCTCTGCTGTCTTTACTGCATCCTTTCCTCCCACTCCTCACTGCTGACATATGCACACACACACCTGTTCCAATGCAAAGTCTGTGTATAATAATCGTCACAAAATCCTCTGTTGTCCCCGTTTTCACTGTCCACACTACAATGCTAACCCCAGTGATTTCAGATTTATTCACTTTGGAGACTGTTTTTGAAAAGCACTGTTTTCAGTGGATGAAAATGCCGTTTTAGTGTGGAGGGAAGTGCAAAATGGAGAAAGACAGATGCGTTTCACATTGAGTGTGGACATGGCCTCAGTTACAAAACTGTGGTATCACGCCACTTTGGTGTTAACAGATGGAGTTTTTACAGTCAACATAGTTTCATTCATTCCAATCATGCATATCCTCCCACCACAACACTCTGCCTGAACACCTATAAAGTGCTAGCACACTTCTTCATGCACATACAGGTTTAGATGGTGATGTTTGGCTGCTAGAAAACTTAAGCTGACTTCATCAAATGGACTACACCTGCTTACTTGATATTCATTGTCACCAGGGATGAAGAATTTATTAGTGCTGGTATGGACATGATTTCAAGACTCCGATTACACCTGGTATTAAAATGTGCTTTGTATCTGGATATTTTATTTGAATAAGGAAAAATGCATGTTACTGCAAGTTGTAAGCATACACAGAACGCATTGCAAATGAAATGTGATCAGATCTGATCTTGCCTGATGTCGCCTGAGTTAACCAGGTATAAATGCAATCCTTTGAGTGTGCATTTGTGGTAAAGCACTGCCAACAGGTTAGAAATGTCATGACTCACTCTCACGGTTGAAATCCACTTATCTTCACTTAAGGACTCCAGCACAATCCACTCCTAAGAGTCATTGCTCTTTTACCACAGCCAAAGTCAGAGTAAATGTAGTGATGCCCACATCAGCTGCTACTGTGCCAAAAAATACCTGTCATGGTTGCTTTGCTGCCAGTCAGAGTGTCAGAACAGGCAGTCCTTGCATTGATTTCCTTTTGGGAATTGATCAATTTTCTGTTTATTCAGTCATGACATAGTTAATGTATTTTGCATTCATATTCATTCATCGTTAGACTTGACACTGGCAGATATGCTACAGTAAGTAAAGCCCCACAGACACGAACACTTCGATCAAACATGGCCTCTCCTCTTCTTGCCTCTTTCATCCCTCAGGCTCTTAACCAGGCGCAGGGGAAGTGGGCCATCTCGGATGTGAAAACGGCTTTTCAAAGCACCCATCACCTTTTCTGCAGGAAACACAGCATGGAAGCGTATGCTGTTGTTACAAAACTGTGTCCTGTGTTGTGCTTTACTGTACCAATTCTCTCTCTCTCACTCTGTTTCCCTTGCTCTTTCAAATACACAAACTCAAACTGGCAGCACTTCTGTTTGAACATTTTGATTTAGTATGATAAAAACATCAGTATACTGTAAATAAGTTGCATCAGGCCCCTCTGCAATTACTCTCATATCAGCTAAAATACTGATATCTGATTCCTTGTGCATTTAATTTATTTGAGAGCTAACTGTTGACTCAAACTACTCCACAATTAAGCTTATGCATTCTGATGTTAAAAGTCACACAAGTCTTATTTGAAGGCTAATATAGCAAGTCATTTTCTAGTTTTAATCCCTTCTCTGTGAGAATCTGAAATTAATAATAACAAACATATTCTAAATACATCTGAACAATCAAGTCCAACCTCACTTAAACAACTGAAACACTGCAGCAACCGTTACCACTCGAGAAACATGGCTGATACCTAAAATTTTGGGGTAGTTAAAATGTAATGTATGCATATCCATAAGAAAACATGGCCAGGTGCTTGTGTAACATTGCCTTGAAACAAAGAGCTCCCATGTGAGAAAACATCTACCAGCACGTGAAATGTGTATCCTCTCTGGTGAAATATATGGTCCTACAGGGGTGCAACAGAGCCTGATCAGGCTGCACTGCACTTGGCAAATAAAACGATGAGGAAAAAACAAAGGTAGTTTTAGGATTTAAGGGAGTTAAGAGGAACAATCTCTATACCCTGGCCATAGCTGCAAATAAAAAATTAAGGTGAACAGATAACCAGGTGAACATTTTTATTGTTTATAGTGACTTTGGACTGCAGTTATTTTAAAATATCTGATTAATGTCAACCTGGGCTTTATTGTCCTTGTTTTTGCCATCATCACGACTGAATGTTTTTAAGATTCAGTGACTTCACTGTAAAGCTCTCCAATACACACCCCCTTGGCCAATGCAAATGCCAAAGGTTGACCCCAAAAAGCAATTAAAATGCACCCTTTTAACACACTAATACACTGTGGTTATATGTTTTTAAATAGTTGTGACTCAATTGTTCTCCAACATTTCAGCCATAACAATCCATTTGATATTTTTGGCATTGCTCACACACCCCCTTGTTTACTCTGTTGGCTGCCAATCTTTTGCTGAGTTCACATCATATTTGAGGAAGTGCTGGGCAAAATAGAACAAGCAAATTATTTTGAATGAGTCATTTTTTAGATACAAAAGAGAACTAGAACGAAGCTGCAGACTGTTTTACACTACGAAAGTCATTCCTTATATAGTATTTTTAAGAACTGCAGGTTATTCAGGAAGCGACTGTCGATGCTGGCCTGTTTCTTTGCAAAGGCTGTGGAGGGTTTGTGTTCCTGCCACTGTCAGGTTCTTAAATGAGCATTTAAAGCTACCTGATGCATTATGATCGTATGTATGTTTTGTCTCAATGTAGTTGCTATTTGTCTTATGTGCTGTCCCTATGAGGATTAATTAAGTTAATCAATCAGTCAGTCTGCAGGTTTTGAGCAGTGTTTGTACAGTAATTCCTAATATCCAGTAAAATCAAGTTTTTAAAATCCCTGCAGGTTGTTGTATGTATGGTTGTCCATTTTTAGCTGTGACTGGCAGCTATTATATTCTGTCAGATGGCCCCTAAAATTTTGAAAAACTTTACTCTATAAAAGACACTGAGGCTACCTGCTGCATTATGTTAGTTTTAGCTTGTTTGATTAATCATTGGTTTGCCACAACTAAGATCCCTGCTTCTAATCCCAAGTGAGTCAAGTTGTTAATGTTTGCAAGTTGTTGCAGCTTGCAGTCGCAGTCGCAGTTGCAGTCGCAGTTCGGTATGTCCTTGTTCCTGCACAAATAAGGAACAAAACAGTGTCTCTTACTTGAATAAGGTGGATGTAAAAAACAACAAAACATCAATAAACAAAACATTTTTTTTTTTTTTACCTAGTGAAGGATAACATGACAGAAAGCTAGAAAGGCTAACTCATTTACTGACTATGGTAAGCCTTGACTGTTTTTCATTATGGGACTCCTGAACTCAATGAAATGAATCTACAGTATTATGTTAAAACGTGCTGAAAATGTTTTGAACCCAAGCCAGAGAAAGCATGAGACACAGTGTGTACATTTGCAGGTGGCATCAAAGCATCAAAGCACAGCTAAACAAATCAATGCTTGTGCTGCTTAGGGGCCAGAGTTAATAACTCTTTAAATAAAAACTGTTTGTATATGGTATTTCATAGTGTTATTTTTTTGTATTTATTTTTTTACTTATTTATTTATTTATTTATTTATTCAGGTAACATTGCTTATATAGACAACACATCTTAGGTAAATATTTTACAGATGGCATAAAACTCTAATTCACAATTCGTGTGACATCCCAGTGTTCAAAAATGGTCCACATTCCACGTACACTCAGTGTAGTTGAGTTGATAGTCCTTCAACCGTTTGGAACTTTGACTGCATCGCTGCTTTGGTTGTCACGGCAACAGTAGGGCATTCTTCCTAACATCAACAATTTTTTTTCAATCTAATATAACATTAGACTAATCAACAGCAATAAGATAAAAAAAAAAAGCCAAGAATTTGATCAACTAAATTATAATGTATCCCTGCCTATATCACACAAAACTAGATGACAAGGATGGGATTAAAAAAGGGCAGTTCTTGAGCGGTAATTGCAGAAGGCCTCAATACTGACTCAAAAGTGACAGCTGTTTGGTCTGACTATCATAGTTAAAGCTACATTAAGCAATATCACATGCATTTTTTGCAGTAAAATGACCCCTTGCAATGTCGGAGTCATCATTTGTAGGTCTATTTCCACCATAATCAATATCCAGCCTATTGTTATTGCCTGGTTTGAGCTCCGCCTCTGCCCTTCACTTCACCTTCTCTCCCTTCTGTCTCACTCTGACCAGGGTTTACGCTAGAAGTTATTTATTTTTGATAGCAAATATGGACATAATATTACAAAATTACAGCCAAACACAACTACTGGACATTTATTTTAATTTGTAGTATATTAAGGTGATAGTAGTTGTTTTCTTAAAGTGTGTTTTGTTAAGTAGGGGTAATTTGTGTTTGACTGGATTAAACCTGAGAAAACACAAATAATATTATTCACAGATACTTAAAAGTGCCACCTGATCTTAGCTATAAACTTCATCAAAATCTTCTCTGAAACTGCACATTTGCAGATAGGTTATAGTATACAATAATAAACAAACAACCACAAACAAAAGGGCTACATGTCCAAATTTCAGATAAAGCACACAAGTGAAACATGCAAAATCCAGTTTAAAAAACATTAAAATCACTTGCTTAGACCCTAAAACCAACAAAGCCCCATAAGTCAGCAATGTAGTGACAGAAAAAGTTCATTCAAGTCTTATCTTGTAGCCAAGAGTCGACAGTTTCACCGCATTTTCTAATTTAAGCTCAGCTACAAAGAAATCCAAGTAATTCAACAGGAGTTGGAGGCAAAATAAAACGTCTTCCTCATTTCCAACACACAAAAAACACTTTTTTTCTTTGTTTATCTTTAATTTCGGTCTCTACAAGCAATCTGCCGGAGTAAAGTAAGGGAAAGAGTAGGTTTGTTTATTTAATAGAGTTTGTGCTCTTAGCACCATCTAGTGGTCAAAATCGCTTAGTGCAGCTTCAAGTAGCTAATCACAGCTAGTAGATCAAATGACTGGACCTAAGCAATGTATTGTTTATACTTACTATGTATGACAGCATCCAAAATCAAAGTCGACTGATTATAGAATGTTGACGTTGGTGATTTGTTATGGTCCAATAGGCATCACTACAAACCATAAACTGACCCTTACATTCAGTCTATCTGAAATGTGGACTATGTCAATTCACCCACTATGTGACTGCTGGGGCATTGCGCAACAGATCGAGGCTTTGAATATTGCTAAACAGTGGGCACTACCTGCCAGGTAGTAAAGCTGTGCCAGAGGCAATCTAATAGGCAGCAAAATACTACTGAGCCTTTTAAGCAGACAAATATTAGAGGCTTACAGAAAGCCTAAAGAATGTTAGCTAAAGGGCACTACTTCCCAAATCCAAATCAGCATGGAACAGTGCTGCTAGGCACCAAAATTACACATTAGACTTCCTAGGCCGCCACATAACAATGTATGGCCTAAACAATAATGGATAATACAAGATGCCCAATAGGAAGCTTAGCAATATAGAGGCATTCTACAAGTTCCCAAATGGTACATTGAGCCTTTCAGGCAGCCTGAATGATGGACTGAGCCAGATGCCTGCTATGTAGAAGAACAATACAGGGGGCAGCAAAATGGCACTTAAAGCCACTTACTGCTTTTAGAGTTTCAGTGATCACAGCATCCCAGTTATTATTGTCACAATTATATGTGGCTTTCTGGCAACAGGGTCTACTCCTCAAGAGCAGACAAGACGTGCATACTGCTCTGCAATTCCTACAAACAGGTAAAATAAAGGGGTAAAAATGTAGACATTTTCTGACTGTGAAATTTTCAGCATCAATGCAAATAAAAAAGAAAGAACAAGTTAGAAAAACTTTTTTTTCAAGCATGTCTTTATGTCACTATGCTTTATTCAAGCATAATGTCTCATACACTGCTGTTGCATTTTGACAAACCTCAAGGGATGACACATTTTTGCACCATGCCCTAGAGTTTTGAAGAATCAGTTATTTTAATGACGGGTATGTTATAATTAAATGCCAAACTTTGAAATTCCAAAACTGCTAAACCACTAGTCTTATTCTGATGAAACAAAGAGGGATAAAGCATCTTTTCACCGATTTGCCCAATGTATGCCTCACATGACTCACTGGGGATGACATATTTACTTGGACTGTATTTACCATACTAAACATATTACAGGTCCTATATGGCAAATACCTTACTAATTTCTCTGAATATCCTACAGTTTAACCTGTATTAATCTCCATGAGATAACTCTACCATGGCCCACTGCTCCGAGTGGGAGTTCAAATTTTTCATGTACTCACAGCTGGCCATAAAAGAGTGGTTGTGGTAAATGTGAGCTCAAGTGGTTAATGATATGTCAAGCACAACAACTGGTGCACAGTATACCTAAGACAAATAGCAAATGATCCTGTGTGTGTGTGTGTGTGTGTGTGTGTGTGTGTGTGTGTGTGTGTGTGTGTGTGTGTAAACTGCAAACTGCAAAA
>OMKZ01018451.1:0-14692 GCA_900302535.1 Neoniphon sammara | reverse complement strand
GAAAAGCTTATCTGGCAACAAGATGTCCTTGTTGCCAGATAAGTGGCAGACGTGAGATCATGTTTCAGACATCTTTGTAGGGCCACTGACCAGTGATTCACTATCGTGGCAATGTAAGGCCTTGGTAGCAAAAGAAAGAAACTTTGATTGGAGCATACTCACTCTAACTTTGTATAGTCTACTGCATAGAGGCATCCTATAATTTGTATCCTAAACTGGACAGAAGCATACTCTAGCTTTGTACATAAACTGGATTAAAGCCAACTTTAGCTTTGTTCAGTTATAGTAAACTGCATAGAAGCATACCTTAGTTTAGCACAGTCAACTCGATGCATAACTTACCTTATAGGTTACATTCTTTTCAAAGTTTCATAATTGTTTCATTATTTTGAAAGCACTATAAAAGCAAAAGGAAATGGGAATCCAAGCCCTCATTTATCCATGCAGTCAATAATAATACAGTTGGACTCCCAGTTTCCCACAAAGTAACTATAAAATGTATTGAAATAAATGTGTGTGCTGAATTGAAGACTGGTGAATAAAACACATGAAATGTCTTGAGTCATGCTTTGTGGCAAATATAATAGCTTGGCATGAGTTTCTCCATATTTGCTACCTGTAAGATTATAATACTTCACTAAAAATACAATGAGCTCTGACAACAAAGTAATAGCCAAGGTGGTTTATCATGCTTACCTTGGCATGTGCCATCATTTGTTCATTTACTGTACTGCTTGCACTAGGTATCTACTACCTTTGTATTTGAATTTGCAGGTCTTGCTTGCCAGGAGGGAGATGTAAGAGAGAGAGCGGGAGGGGTCGGGGGTTCACAGCCGGCATGTGCTGGAGGAGGGGCCAAGCCCTGTCTTTTTTCATTTGTTGTTTGTCAGCTGCTTAACAATAGAGGTCAGCATTGAGCCAGACAACACACATGGTTTGGTTATAAAAATGGCGCATACTAAATTGGCTACATGGCCTTGGGACATAACTAAATAAATATAAAAATAAAATAAAACAAAATCATAATATAATTTTAAAAAATACTGTGAGAGTCTGAAAGCTGGACTGTTGTGCTTTTTTTGCCTGTATAAATTCATTGAATTCAAATTCTGTCAAAAAAATCATATATCATAAATGACAACTCCTTTTTACTCATGTCACAGACAGGCCACCCTACAATTACAATACTCACTGCACTTAAACTTAGTGCAAACACTCATTATGTCCATGTTATGTCCTTGTGTGCATCTTTCCCATTCCTGCAAGTCTTTTCTTGTGTACTTAACACCCTGATGGTCACATAGCCTACATACAGTACAGTCGTTGAAGGTAATGTTTGGAAAGCTTACAATGCCTTCATGTATGTCTATGTATGTATATGTGTGTCATTACTATAACAAACTGTACAGCAAGACAGAGGCCAGAGATATTTCTACAACATGCAGGTACCCTGTCGGCTGTAGCAACTGTCATTAGCATGTAAAGCATCCATGCCCTCTGTGCTATCTGGCTCTGCAAATCATCTTTCAGAAGACAGTGCAACTCAATGATGGTGGCCCTGTCCCTGTGCAAACGATGGATGGGGCATCTGTTGAACTCACCAAGTTAAAATGATTTCTTTGCACCCTCCGTGCGTCCTGATAATGCTGCCTCCTTTGATGTTCCCCCCAAAATTCAGCTGATTTGTGTGTGAGATGAAGCTGTGTATGAGTGTGTCTGAGAGCACGAGTGTGTATGAGGTGGGAATAAGGTGGGAGAAAAGAGAGTCCACGAATGAGATCATGATTATTTTCATTTTATTTTATTTTATTGTAGTACAGCTATTATTCCCTCAAGTTTTCTGACTCAGTTCATATCATGCTTCATGTCTCTGAAGTTTATTAGTAAGCAGATTTCTTTTACATCAGGACACTGATGGGAGCACCAGACATGGGTTTGGGTGTATGTGAAAAAGAAAACACTGATTGTATGTGAGCAGCATGCCTTGACTTCAATATCACAAGAGGAGTGCATCTTGCAGGAGGGCACATATCCCCATGTGCCATTTAGCGCTGCTTAAAACTGTATTATGAATCCTCTTGCAGTGTAGAATGGAAGCAATGAAGCCAATCTCTACTAAGCTGTGTCTGCCATTCTACACTTAAAACTGCAGCATAATTCTTTTTCATGTTTTTGTGATATAACATCAGTTCCACTGTGTATCTTTTGCCTTAGGTTATGTAATACAACTTGCCACACAACTATGCAGCACACAGGGATATGCAGCCTCCTGAAAGATGCACACTTACAACATACTCCGCCTAACACCATACTCTAGCTACACGTTAGCTCCATACAGCTTTCTTTGTGGCTAATTACTGGTATATCTATGGCTGTCTACAAACATAGCAATACAATACTTGGTTCTTTTTTTACTTTAGGAGTCATCGCTGGACATCATGCTAGTGTGCAGATCTTATGGTGGCGGTTAGCTAAAGAAGCTGAGACAGTGCGACCAGTTTTTGAGGCCATAATGACTGCACTTCCTGTGCTTGCTGATGCTGTGGCAGCTTCATTGCAGCAAGAAGTCTGTGAATCAATTTGGAAGCTATGTGGCTTTTAGTGATTGGGCACTCCCATTGCCACGCCCCCTTTTAGCCAATTGGCATGAAGGCGAACACACACCTTCACATGCACACGCTCGACCTCCATGCCAAACTTCAGTAAATTTTCCATGCCAAATAGAGCATGAGGTCCTCTTCAGATAGGTTAGAGAAGGTAGATGGGATATCTGAAGACAGTATTAAATGATTGTTTTAAGATAAAATGACAGCACTTGAAATATATTCGGTCTTTGATTCCAAATTGAGATGTACAGATTTTGAAAAATGGTACATCTACTCTTTCAAACATGAAAAACAAATTATAGACCTATTTAAAAATGGTACTGTAGAGAAATTCATTAACTGACAAAACAGTAAGACTTCTACAGACTTCATCATCTGTACTTTACAGCTACTTAATGATGAAGCTCAGTAATGATAGTTTTTTCTAAATGGATATGTACCATTCTAAAAACATTTTCTTTATATATTATTTTTCCATATTTCTTATACTCCGAAGCAATAAATAGTTATTACTGAAATGCAGGCAAATATTTTTCAGGTCCTCAGGTCTGCTAGACGGCCAGATGGACAAGAATGTATGTGTGTGTGTGTGTGTGTGTGTGTGTGTGTGTGTGCGTGCCTGTTTGTGAGGAAGAGATAAACAAAATGAAAGAGAAAGATAGAGGGTTGGGGAGGTGGTATATCTCTTGCATGAACAGCAATCGCTGACCATCTTTTGCTTCTCAGTGACAGTGATCAAGTGTGGCTTACCAAGACAGCGTAGGTGATCGAGGTGTCCACAGTGACAATTCATCATGCTATCAAGGAACACAAAGATGACAAGTTGTTTTACTGCTGAATCAATTTTTATATTTTTCAACTGCAAGAACACTCTAATGTTTGAAACAGAGCAATACTCTCACCAATTATTTGTTCTTTCTTTCTTTCTTTCTTTCTTTCCTTTTTGTTTTTTGCATTTAAATTTGATGTTTAGTAAAACATCATTGTGTCTGTTAATGTTGGAGAGATCTGTTAGAAAGCACTTACTTGGTGAAGACGTACGTCAAGAACATTTCAGTTGAATGCATACACTCACAAATGCAAGCACCCTCACCGTGTTTATTTGCCCAAATTTTTCCATTCTACAGACAATCACTGTGGGTGACAGAAGGGCATTTTAAATAACGCATCTGGTCAGCTGTTTTATCCATGGCAACACCATCACATCAGCATGTCACCAGCAATTAAAAAAGAGTGTGTCTCTGCAGGTGGAATCTCCAGGAGGTGGAATCTCTATTGACTTAAAGGCACCAGTATACTTGTTAAGAAACAACAAAAGAAGCATCGGGTGAACGTGTCGGAAAACACCATTGCCAGTATAGTCAAAAAGAACTCTGTGTCTTTATGAGAGAGAGAGAGAGAGAGAGAGAGAGAGAGAGAGATTCTGTTTTGGCCGAGCACAGAGAGACAGGGTTTACTTTTTTCTCTTACAGGGCAATTCTGTAGACTATTTTATGGGGCAGCTGGTGAAACTAAACCAGTGAAACTAACTATTAAATTATTTAATACCCACGTTCCTGACAGACAGTCATATCCATGGCACAATATATAAAAATAAAACTCTTAACAAGGACATTAGACAGTATTCAGTGGTCTTCGATGTACTGCTTCAACAGTACCATGAAGAAAGAAGGACAGGAGAGCTCCCTAGACTCCGAGCCGTGCTGCTATGTGATTTGGACCAATTCTGGACAGGGGGAGGTCAAACAACTAGAGAAGATATAAGACTAAGCTCGGCATAGGGGCTTACATAGAAATCAACGCTTTTCCTGACCTTTCTTTCTTTATCTTTCTTTCTTTCTTTCTTTCTTTCTTTTGCTGAAAAGTTCTACTTTTAAAAGTGTAAAAAGTGTACTGGTGCCTCTGTTGAAGTCAAAACAGAAATAGAAACAGAAAAAGAGTAACAAGTAATGTAAACAGCACCGCTGTGGATCATCGTGCAGCACACGAACCATGTACTTATGAGTGCAGTGGTGCAGGTTTGATTCCGACCTCTGCCCTTTGCTGCATGCCATGATCTCTCTCTCTCTACTGTATTTCCTGTCTTTCTCCACTATATCCAATAAAGCAGAAATGAAAAATAAAGCAAAAAAAAAAAAAAAAAAGGTCAAGGGTGAAAGGTTGTACAGCAAAGGAATGAATATGAATACTGGAGGAGGGGGGTATAAGTGAAGTGGAATACGAGAAGTGCATCTATGCATGTCCCGCCGGACTGTTCCTTCACATTTGTGCTCTGCCCCGGTTAAAGACACTCCTGTAAAAAAACAACAGAATCATTTATTGAACTCACATTAAAATTTAATGCTAAATGAAAACACATGCTTTTCCTATTGTATTTTCAAGTGACTTGATAGCCTTTTATTTTTCCCTTGTTCCTTTTATTATCTAGGGGCGTTTTGTTGGGTTTCCTTTTGTGCGTTGGGCTTCCTTTCTCTCCTTACTCAACCCCTTCCACTGCCTTTCTCTTTCTTCCATCTGCTTCTCCCCCCATCTGTTTCTCCCAGTCTTTGACTTGCTCTTGTTTTTCCTTTTTTCTGTGGCTTGACTAGCTGTATCATCCTCAGGAGATTTTGACATGATATTAAGCTATAGTTACAAGGCAATACTCTGATGTGGATCCTGGGGGAAATCTCTTAGATCTAGAGTGTGCCATTTTTACTAGAGGAGGCAGGTGTCTGCCTTGCTGAACCAAACAACGATATATTTAATTTTGAAAATGGATACATACTACCACCCCCGAGTCACCGGGGATCTGCATTCTGAGATGATCTGCCTTTTTTTTCCTCTCTCTTAGCCCAGGAGGATGTTAATTCATTGACAGAATGAGGTATGATTCCAGCAGTGACAGGTGTGGGCAGAAGCAGGTGCTTCCTTGTGATACTGTCGTGAAATTTATGTCTCTCGTCTCACAGTGAGGGCCTTGTCTACACCAGCTGCTGCAACCTTGTGTGGAGAAAGCTAAGAGGTTTTAATTAGGAGTAGAAGTGTCATTAATTACACATTTGGTCACACTCACATCACTGTCTTAACGAACTTCTTCTACCTTCTGACTCCTCCCCCTCTTGCTCCTTTCCAGAGCAAAACCCTTTTATGCAACCCAGAATTTAGTCCATTCCCTACTGAGAGAAGGAGAGCAAATTTGTTAATTTGATGAATGGTGATCCTAATTCCCTTCATGCCATCCCTCTATCCCAGTCTCCCACATCATTCAACACACTCTTCCATCTTTGATCTAGGACCCCCATGGGGAGTCATGTTTGAAAACTCAGACCCCTGACAGCTCTTTCAAAAGGGCCAGGATTTAAGTGAGGTGGGGGTATATGCAGCAGATTAGTTTCTTAAATGACTTGGGGAACAATGAGCAGAGGAATTTCTTATGAAAAGCGCCTAGGATTCATTACTCTCACTAATTTAATTTCACCCTTTTGTACAAACGAGATGATGAGGTCATAACTCAGTGCAGAAACCTGAGACAGTGGCTGTTGCTGCCGACAACGTGATAAAGACACGTAATAATGCTTAAGTTCCTCAGATTTATCCTTCAGAGAGAGGAGACTTTAATCTTCTGGTATAATATAGCAAGGCTTTATTAATATCCATTCATAGGTACTCTGCTAGGCATTACAGGCACTAGTGCTACAATACTGTAATCAGGGGCAGAAAGAGGCTGATTCTCAATTGTTCCAACATAGCATGTATCTCTATTGTTATTTATTAGATGTATATACTTTGTGAATATTGCATATATGTGTTTCTTGATTATCATTTTATTATTTAATGTGTCTTCTTTTATATAGTCTGTCAAATACCACTGCACTCTATTGACTTTATAATGTGTGACTGTGTCTCCATGTGATTTTGTGTTATAAACAAACAAGGCAAAAAATGGAATAATGGATACTGGCTCTGAGAAAGGAAATGGTGAGACTCTGCCATTGAAATATGCTCATATGCTCAATATGTTCATATGTGCTGCAACCATTTTATCATTGGTGAGTCAAATCCAATTTCCAGTTTTAGCTCAGATATGGTTACTGTAAGCTCACACTTGATCTCACAGTGAGCTCAACTTCGGTTACATTTGGACCAAAATTTTGCATGATGTAGTTGCGCTCAGCCAGTAGAAGCACTGCTGGGTGGTGTTGACCTCCATGAGAAAATCCAAGCTGGAAGCAATAATTCCTGCTGTCCCACCACCCAGTTTTATATGACTGAACATCGTCTGCTTACATAAATCAACAGAAAAGTCAAAATGCATTGTTGGCCTCCAGAGTGGCGACAGATGGCAGGGGAAATAATAACAATAATAAGTACACAAACATCTGATCTTGCCCTATTTTTGCTCTGGTAAGTGAATAAAATTCACTGGCTAAAAATAGGTATGACCGCATTATTACAGAAGAACATTTGCATCTTTTGCCTCAATATGACCTCACAGTATTGCATTGTGGACTTTGGTGTACTACAAGGCTCTGTTCTGGGCCCACTGATATTGCCTGTTAAAAGGCACCTCTCTGTGAAATCATCTGTAAATTTGGCATTAATTTGCATTCCTATGCTGATGGTTCTCATCTGTTTACCAGTTAAACCAAATGAATGATCCCAGTTCTTAAACATAGAGGCGTAACTATCCAAAGTGAAAAAACATCGCTACTACTCCTCATCCAACAAGACAGATGTTGTTATTGGACCACAAAACAGAGATGCGGGTGATTCTATCAAAATTCCTATCAAAAATCTTGGTTTGTTATATTTGATGCTACTCTCTTGTTGGAGTTGCACATCAAGGCTATTACTGTGTGCGTAGTGAATGCGTGCCTTTGTAAGTCATTATTTTAAAATGTAATGATAAAATGATTTAAAAAAAAAATCAAATTAAATAGGATCCATACGATCCATGTGTTGACTCCCTCACAATACTAGCACACTATTACTTTTAGCATGCCTTGTTTGTTACTGGTTTAAAGGGGTACAGCGCTTAACAATTTATGCAAAAGACACACATGGCAAGTTATGAACACCATATAGCTCATTCATAGAAAATAAACAAACAAACTTCAATTTCAAATGAATATTCAGTTCATTTATAGGTACTGGCTTGAAATAAATGGATCACTAAAAAGTCTTGAATTGCCTGGCACTATAACTAAACTATAACTATAACTATAACTAAAGCTTTTTTTTTGTTTTATCATCAGCAATAATTAAATATGGCTCATTAAAAAAGGTTTTGTTTCACAAATCTTGCTGTAGTGAAGTTTTTTAATTTTTTTAAATACATTTCAAGACAAACCCAGAGGTGTGAGCTATAAAGAGCTATCACATTGCTTCAATTTAAACACAATAAATGCTTACTGTGGCACTATACTGTACATGCAACTGTTTGAGTGAGGTGGACATGGAAATTGTTGGAAAATTTAAAAGGGGCTGTGGTGTGTGTGTGTGTGTGTGTGTGTGTGTGTGTGTGTGTGTGTGTGTGTAGTTCACAGCCTACGTACAAACAACTGATTGAACTTTATCAAGTAAAATAACTGATGTGCCTAAAGCCAAGCTTTGCTCATCAGCGTAAGACTAACCTTGATCAGGTTGATCACTTGAGGGTGGGGTAGATGTAATGATGGGTGCAGAAAGGATATGGCAGCAAGCAGGCACAGAATGAAGAAATCTGGTGCATGCTGATTCCATCATTCACAATTCTCTCTGTAATTATTTCTTTGTCCCTAATCATATCCATACTTCATCCTTGCTCATGCCTGTAACTCATACCTTCTCCACTCTCCCCTGGCTCTTTGTTCTGCCTTTTTTCTCCCTCCCTCTCTCTTCTCTGCTTCTCTGAATCCGTTGCTTCACCACCTACCTATTACCAGCTCTCAGCAGGATCCAGCCATCACATTGATCAGAGGGACGCCATGCGCAACTACATGATTCCTCCATATTTTCTTCAATTTCTGTAACCGGAGGGAGGAGATGACTCTGAAATTGTGACTACATCACTGCAGTGAGGGTCTGCTAATGAAACTGCCTGAATCTGTCAGTAGACACGCGGTCACAAAAAATGCAATCCACTTGGCTAATGACTCTGATGCTCACTGAGCCCACAACTGCTTTGTGTTATTATCGATCCTGTCACCAATCACAGAATCATATACACCTTCGGTACATTTTTGCCTGGAGACACCTGCTGATTTACAAAATTGGATAATTATAAAGAAAATGAGTGAGCAGCAGTTGGCTTGGAAACAGCATTATTTCTGATGGTACCTATTAAATAACGGAACACTTAATCGTTTCACTCATTTGCGTGCACATCAGCTCTGAGACTGCTACCGATCCCTTTCACTATATTGTTTCCATGTGCAGAGTGTCAAACAGGCCATAGTTGTTTGACAATAATGGAAGTCAATTTGTTTGAAAAATATGAGCCTATGGCTCACAGAAATCTGCAACCATTGTGTATGTGCACACACGTATGCCTGTCTGTGTATGCATATGTAAAGATTGTTTTTCATGAGTGAAAGAATGACTCTCCATTATAGTCCTGCTTGAATGAAAGACATCTAGCTGCTGCCTTAATGTGACTATTGAGTTGTCATTGTTCACTGCATAGCCTTTTTCATTTTCCAATGTAATTATTGCTTTGCCAGAATTTGCTCTATAGGTTGAGTGCTCAAGTGTTAAAGGAGGTCAGTGCCACCAAATGATATGCATCTCATTTAGTAAGATCATATAAGCAACCAGGTTCAGTGCCTTTGATTGAAATACCAACTTTGGTGGGACATTTTTGTGAGCTAGTTTCTCCATGCCTCCCCCTCGCTATTTTGTTATGGTAAAGCACAAAAAGTGAAAGCTAAACAAATACACTGTTTTGCCCAAATCCTCACTAAAAGCTGAATTTTCCATGTAAAAAAAATGTGGATTTGTTTACAATCATAATTTCACACAGACAGTATGTTGTTAGACCCCAGTGACTGTGAAAAAACGCATTGCCTTCCAAGACATTTGGAAAGTCTTAATATTCAGTGTTTCAAATTTTAATGTTTAAAAGGCTACAATGTTTATACACAAATTCTGAATTCTGCCTCCACAGCAGAACATTTTGTGTGTGTGTGTGTGTGTGTGTGTGTTTTTAAAACACTTTTCTCCACCTATCACCAGCTCCATCAGCATGACTATGGAGCGTCCTTTTATCCAGGGTTTTTTTCCACTCAACATTACAGTCAGGTTTTGGTTTCTTTGCTTTCCCAAACTCAGTTGTGTCTTTGTCTTCGGCCGACATGGTTACTGAGTGAGCAGAGAGGGGGAAAAACAACAATCCAGTCGTTATAACCTGAAACTGCATGGGTCTAATCCTTCCTTCTTCACACAATATTGTGTACGACATCACCTCGGCCCTAAGGCATGCTCATATGTGCTTGTGTATTATGTTATGTTTGAAAAGTATGTGATATGGCTCTGTGTTTGGCTCTGTTGCCTCTACCATGATTATTGAAAAATACAAACCAAGAAAGCCAAACGATTCCTGCTGCATTTGGAGTTTTAAATAACTTATAATGCTTTTATTTATTTTCTTTTTTTTTTCTAGTTGTCTTTATGTGCGACTGTGTATGTATTGTTATTGTTACGTTTTCTCTCTTGCTGCAACACAAATAGCTTTTTTGGAAACAACAAAGATGGCTACTGCTACTACTGCTACACATGGTGGATTAACTTTTTCAGTTTTTAATAATATTGTGTTTTTTTAAATTTTTTATAATTATTTACAAAACATGTTACATCAATTTCACTACCCCAGTGGTCGTCTTTGTGGGCTACATTGCTCTGTCTACCAGCACTTGCCAGCTGACCAGTTTCCTTGACCACCTGTCTACAGTATAAAAGCCTTAAGCCAACATTCCTCCATTGACAGTTGTTGTTGATTGTTTTGCATCCCTCCTTCCCTCTCGTGCTCTCCAGCTATCTCCATTCTCAGGGTTGATGCAGAGCTCCTAGGGGATTGTCACTCCCACAGACCCCAGCCTCATCCACAATCTGAATCTGCCCTCCTCATTCCATTCTTTCCCCTCATGAAATGAAGTAATTTTACTTCAATATATTTTTGGTGAAGTATTATACTTAATTAAATAATAATTAAATGTAATTAAATTACATCCATTAAGAGTAAGAGTAGCCTTTATTGATCCCCTGAAGGAGAAATTCAGAGAGACACAGCAGCAGCAGAAATAGATAACAGATTACCAAGAACAGAGTTTGTGTCTCTCCATAAGCATCAGAAATGTAAATTAAACATAAATGTAAACATAGAACGTAAACTGAAAAACCATGTGTCCACTTACAGTGAACAGAAGAGAAGAGGATTTTGTCTTTATTTTATGACCTTTATTTTGTCATGTTTTTTTCCAGTTAAAAGACTTGAACTGTCTTCAAATTGTTTTAGAATTACATGGAAACGATCAAATGTAACACAGTTCTCTTTTCTAGAAACTAACTCAATAACTTTTACTCTTTTTACAGGTGACACTTTACTTTTTTTTTTTTTAAAACACCAATGTGTTTACTTCTACGTAGGTAAAATATCGATTGTGAGAGGTGAGTCAAAGTAAAATATTTAAAATGAACTTATGTTTAGGTTTGTGCATGGTGCAGATTAGAAAAACACAAAAGAAACAGAAGAAAACACCTCAAACAAATTAAAGTTTAGCTATCGCTTTGCAGCTGTAAACACTACTGATAGACATTACATCCATGACCCCAGCGTAATGTGACAGCCATGGAGAAAGAACGCACAGGCCAGCAAGTGGGGGCCTTTACAGTGACTGGTGGCGCATGTGTGGATACTGCACAGCCGTGCCCACAGAGTTTGACAGTATACACCAGAACAAATGAAACTATCATAGTTTTTGCTTGAATCCATGGCTGACATTGAAGAACAGGAATCAGGGAACTGAGGAAAATCTGTGTATCCGAATTCAGTATGTCTTGAGAAATACTTGCTGTTCATATTGTGTGTGTGTGTGTGTGTGTGTGTGTGTGTGTGTGTGTGTGTGTGTGTGTGTGTGTGCGTGTGTGTGCGCGTGCATGCATGTGTATGTGTTGCAAGTCTATTGTTGACAGATTGTAGATTGAATTCTGTTTGCCTAGCTCAAAATATGTTATCAACTCTGTTTTGTGAAGGCATTGTTCCCATTTTTTTAGTTATTCGGTAGCACATAGCCCCAAGGTATAAATATTACAAATTGAAATTGGTTACTGTGTACAAATCAGTGTGATATGGCAATCAATCTGGGCTGTTTTTGACATAGCTAAACCTTTAAAATGATTTAATCTCCAGGTAAAATAGGTATATGAATCATAGGTGTTGAGCAGTGTGGTTTCATGTGGTTACTTTCCACTGTTTTTATTATAGGACACTTACCTCAATTTATGTGTGAGGCACAGAGATAGTATTTTAGGTCAGATTTAAGGCTTACCACCTTCTCTTAGAGATTTCCCACAGGAAATCTACAAATGACATGAGGAATCCTGTTTCCACCACTTCATTATTACAAGCATACGGTCTACCATAGCCCCAGGATACAAGGCATGGCCAGTGTAAAACGAGACGCTTCATTCAAAATGAATTCTCACCACTGTACATGTCTCTCAGTGTGGTGTTCTTAGATCAGAATGAAATCTATCACACTGTAATTTCTCATTTATATCCTTTGCAGTATCATTGATTAAACCAAGTGATCACAGGGCTGATGGTAGAGCCTTCATTTAACTCCATAAGTGATTGTTAAATTGTTAACTTGTTGACTAATGCTTTGTCATCAACCTTTTTCTTCATTATCATTAAGTTACAGGATTCAAGACTAGTAGCTAATATACTTTGAAATTTTGGTCAAATTCTGATTGAAATTTTGACTAGTTCCAACTGTAGCAAAACAAATTGGGTATGATCTCATATAACTGCTGACCCGTGCTGGTCAGAAGTATCAACATTTTAGCATAGTAAATTTAGTTGCAGACCGATAATCCATCACACAGAGCCCTGGAGAGGCCACAGAAACATTAGGAGGAGGACTCTAATGAGGATGGTGCATGGACTTCAGAACGCTGATTTGGATCAAGTCATCGAATTCACCGTAAACCATTTGCAAGGCAATGGCAGACTGCATGGCTACAGATGGATGTTCGGCCCTGAGGGAAATTCTTTAGTCTCACATCCATTGGCTTAAGCAAAATGAAGGCAATATTTGTTTCATTTCTGGGCATCCTGAATGCTGTAACCTTGACTTTTTAAACAGAATAAAAACATCAAATTCCATTTAAAGTAACCCAGATGAGCACTTCTCCTGTTTAGGAGAAACCTAAATGAAGGCATCTGCAGAATGCCATTTCCTGGGATACTGACACTGACAGTATCAGACAGTATAGAGCTGCCATTTGTATGATATGGTTGGATCTACCTGTAGCTACCCACAAATACTTTTTTATTGTGTGTGACAACACAGAAAGTTAAGACAGTTATAATGAAGTATGCTTATTCAGGCACTAGAGCTTTTCTGGGCATTATTTAGGCTGAAAGCAAGTAAATGTGTGCATATCTATGGGTGATTTAGATCTCCAGTCCACTTGAATTGCATGGCTTTGGAATGTGGCAGGAAACTGGAGTCCCTGGAGGACACCCATGCAAACAAAGGAATAACATGAAAGCTACACACAGAAAGGGCCTGGACCATAAATCAAATCAGGTCCTTGTACTTATGAGGTGACAGTGCTACAGTCCACTTAGCCAGTGTGCTGCCTCAACAGGTACAGTATGCTATAGCTATTATCTTGTTTACTGTTAGTATTTGTTGGTCTATAGTGGTTCAGTTTCCATCACCATCCTGTTTACATATTGAGGAGTATCCATGATTAGGATATGAAGATGCATGTAAACAGTATATCGTAAATAAGACCTTGACTAAAAGACGTGATAATGTCTCTCAGTGTGAGGATGAAACAGTTGTACAGGATCAATAATATAGTAGATAGACAACTTTATGATGAATTCCCTATGTACAGTCATTGTATCTAGTGTACTAAATCACTCCATTTACATTCGCACAAGGAGTCCCTCTGAATTTGTCATCCACGTTTTTATGGTTTGTTGTCACAATTAAATTGACTATTCTTCAGGTCTAAAAGGTAACAGTATTTGTTCAGCTGTGCAGTAGTGTACTTTGAAAGCATGGGCATGATGCAGCATAATCTGCAGGGAAAGCCATATCAAATAACAGACACGGATTTGCCAGAGTCATTAATTTCACATGCTGGCATTGAAAGTCCTCATGGCTAGAGAGTGAGAAATATTTTCCGTCAAAGAATTGATTTCTTATACAATCACCACAAGTGCTATTTGGGAATATAAGTTTGGATGGGAACTTTCAGGACAATGTCAGTCACAAAGTCATGGATTTTGGTGTTCACAACAAAACTCTTTCCCAATTCAAAATTTATTTCTGGCCCTGCAGTTTTGCTTGGCAGCTGAATTTATCCTTCTTGCACATTCTTCTTCTCTCTTTGATTGAAAAAACGTGATACTCCATTTTTCTGACTGGCACGTGATGAAACAAGAATAAAGTGAATATTAAGTGAGTTTTATGCTCTGACCCTCCACTTGGGCATGACAATAGCTCACTCCCACCCGATGAACTCACTAATCCAGTGCCAGCTGACATAAACGAGTAAATAAATGTGAAATGGCAAAAGTGACAAATATTTAAACAAATGTTACAGACTAATATGTAGATGCAGACTTTGGTGGGATTCATCAGGGTAAATATATTGCAGCTTGGCGTGTTAATAATTGGGCAGACTATACAGGGGAATTATGTGTGTGTTTGCATGTGTGCACTTGTGTTCTTGTGAGTCTGTGCTGAGAGTCTTCCATCTCAATAACGCAGTGAAAGTGCTAAATGAAGTAATAAACCCACACCAATGAATACACTACAGAAGACAAAGTCAAACCAGATAAGACACATTTGAAATGTAGGAAACAATATCACACAAAAACAGAAAAA
>OMKZ01018449.1:0-23253 GCA_900302535.1 Neoniphon sammara | reverse complement strand
AAAAACTGACATCTGTGACCACCTGGAGTCCGACTCAAACAGCCTCTAAGGTGAAGGGTGTCGTTTCAGTGCATCCTGCACAGAATATACATCATGTCGTTTTGCTCACATTCATTTGACAGCGGCCTCTGGGGAACAGCCAATGGGTGAGTTAGGGAGGCAAATATTAACGTCAGGGAGGGGAGGAGACGGCACTGGAGGAGGTGTGGGTCTCTATTAACTCCTGTCAGCAGCCCTAAATAATCATAATATAATGTTGTACTGGGGCTCAGTGAGTGCCCGGGTTGGCAACAACAGTAATAGCTATATATCAATACTCAGCTTTATAACCACCAACATCAGAACAGAGTGAGAGGAGAAGCTCATTGATTACCATATAGGAAAGAGAGAGTGCAGCATATTTGGTTCAGCAGTGCATGACTCAGAGTTGAGTAAAATTTGATATAATGGTGGAGGATTCAGATTCGAGTACATTTTTTCACTGATGTATTGGCTTGGCAGCAGAGGACTTGCCAGTGCAAGGTTTTTGTCAGTCATGGCACACAGAGGAGTGGGGGAAAATGGTTATTCTAATCTTACCAATTAAAATGCACCTCCAGCCAGAGCTTAATGAAGTACCTTGCACAAACAGCATGTACAGTGAGGAGTAGTCATGACATTCCTCCATGCAAAAATCATCACACCCCAACACCTAAATGCCTTGATCGCAAAAGTTCAAAACTAATTAAAAACAAAGCACTGTTTGGTTCCAGCTGCTCAGCAGGGAGAACATGTGAAAAAAATCACAAGTATTGAGTTATAGGCAGTTTTTGTGCTTATTATTAGTCAAAGATTATGTTGAGTGCTCTTGAAACAAGCTCTTAAATCAAGCAGTGCTCTGCTTGTTGTGTGTCCCTATAAAACCTTCAGTGAATCTACAGTGAATTTAAAAAATATACTGCGCTGCCTTAGCATGACATGGAGTTTTTTTTTTCAATCAAATCATCCCTGAAGTACGTCTGGGTGATTTATTGATATTATATCGATATTGTGACTGGACATTGTCTGGGATTTTGGGTATCGGATCATGATATGGCATAAGTGTTCTCTTTTTTGGTTTTAAAGGCTGCATTACAGTAAAGGGATGCAAATTTCTGAACTTATTAGACTGTTGCAGCTGTTCTGTTATTTGCCCATACCTATCCAGGTCATCACATCCTTATTACTAATGACTCTTGTGTGTAAATAACTTATTAAAGCACATCTCTCTCTATATCGTCACAATATCGATATTGACTTCTTCGGTCAAAACTATTGTGCTATTCGATTTATTTCCCAGCTCAATCCTGAAGGGAAATTCTGTTTTCACTTGTCTCATCTACAGGTTGATGAGCACAGGATGAAGCTGGTAAGACTTCAGCGTTTTGCTCAAAGACACTTCAGCGGGACAGATGCTTTCCATAATGGGGAACTGAACCAGAGCCCTCCGGTTAAAGAAAGGTCTCTTTACGCTCTGTGTCGACCTGCTGCCATTGAAACTGTCCCTGAGGGCAGTCACTACAAAACCCAATTTGTGACCAATTTCTAATGTTTGCAAACCTGCTACATCCTCATAACCCCCTCATTCAGCTCAATATATGAAAGTGATAAATCAGGCTGAACAGCGTAAGTACAGGAGGAGAGTGAAGAGCCACACTGAAACAAATTAAGGTGAAAGGATTGGGAAATGTACAATAGAGCGGTGACTTTCTACTGACCTCATGCTTGTGCATCCGTCTAGGCCAGCCAGATGTACCACTTAATCCACATCATGCACGGATTGTGGAATTAAAGGCACTGACTCACTGAGGCCACATGTCAAGTCTAGTAGTGAACAGAACTCCCCGTGCACAGCAAGTTACTTGCGATCACATGTCACATGTTTAGTGTTGGAGCAGGACTGGAAATGGTCAAATATTAAAGGCAGAACTGACTGAAGAACAGCCATGAATATTTAATAGAACAGTTTCATTGTTTTCTCTGGTCTGCCTTGCGCAGTGTGAAATGTCAGCATCCTATGTTAACTGGTTTATATTCAAAAGGATTTCATGAGGAAGTCGTGACAACAAAGTAATCAACATAGAAGATACAATTAAGATAGTGAGTGCCTGAACTGGGATTCAGGGGCTTTGAGGGAATCGTTTCCAGTATGACTGACATAGTGAACAGAATACCAAAGTACTGCCCTGTTAAATCATTCATGCCATGTATACTGGGCATGCTGTGCACATGACAACACATAGCTTAAGATGATGGCAAGGTCAGAATGGAGAGATCCAGTGTTTACCTGTAATGAATATTCAATATCAATTTAAATGCAAGATGGAGAAGATGGTCTGAATGCATTATTGAACGATTAGTTTAAAGTAGTTGTCAGCAGTCCCAAGAGAATTCACAGAATGTTTGGTTCTTTTCTTAGATAATTTTCAATTTTCAGGGAGTGGCTGAAATAGCATGCAGTATACGGACTAGTATATGATATTCTCATGCTATACCGAGCTGCACTTAGTGTGTGAAAGATGGGGAGGTACAGGAAGTTTAGTGCATGTTGATGTATGAATAATTTATCCAAACACCTGTCAAAAAAGAATAACCTCACACCTCCTGTCAATTACATTTGGGAAGTATATTTTTCACTGAACACATTTTCAAGTAGATCACTGATGACTCATTTCCATTTTAAAACTGCAGTCAATAATCTATTACATTTCTCAGCGTTAGTAAAGCGTAAAATATATGTATTCTCTTAATCTCAAAAGCATCATGTTTCTCCCCCCTCAGACAAGTTCGTTAGTAATACTAACCCTAACCCTAACCCAATTATTGTAGTTTTCAGTAATTATACAAAATGGATCCGATAACGCAGTGTGCACATCTATAATTTATCCTGCAGCCTTCGCTTACTGTTGTCTACTGGTTAAGCAGGTTGATTAGGAATACAGCGTTAGAACAACATCACTGTTCCAGACCACAGAAGCAGCACACACTCCAGCTCTGCAGCTCCACTGATCTCAGGAGGGGAGAGAAAGAGAAAAGAAAGATCATTCCCCTGTGAAATTGTCTTTGAAGTTACAACAAAAGCATAAAGCCAAGGCCTCCTGGAAATCTCTTATGCATGGGCCCTACACACCCATTTATTTCACTTTTCAACCGAGAATACAGACGAGGTGAGGGTGAAACATCGTCTTTTCGCGTAATGATATTCTGCTCATTTTGAATCTCATCTGCTTGAGGCTTTTTCTCCTTTGTCTTCTCTGTGCTCCAGAAACATCAGCACCTCTATCAAATTTATTGCAAGAGAAACAAGAAAAAAAATGGGTTTGGTTTGAAGCTTCAAATGTTATTGCTGTTTCTGTTTTGAGCAGAGTCATTATGGGCATCAAGCAGGTGAAAATCTTGTGTGATATTTTCCAGGCTTTTGCACTGCACATTTATTTACTGGGTGTAAATTTGCAGATTATTATTTCGGTGTGACAACACAGGGTCTGCAGTCCAAGCAATGACTCATTTTCTGGTCATGACATCAGCCAAATGAGAACAATTTGAAAGCTAAAGGAGAGAGCTCAGCATTTCCCTGGGCCACAGAAGTTATGGAAAGTCATGGAATTTTGAACATTCCAGGCAAGAAAAGCCAAGGAATTTAATAAATTCTTTGGTCAATTGATGGAATATCATGTAATTCTGCCAGCTTCAATTAAGAAAATACAAGTGATTAGTTATTCACCGAATGTAATATTTTCTGCTATGTTCACATTATGATCACTTCCCCTGCAGAAATTGACTTTAACCCCTTGAGCTCCGATTTTCCCTTAAAATTCCCCATACGCAGCTTCAAAGTTAGAAAAAGAAAAAGTTTACATAATGTACAGCAAACAAATACATGTCAAGTTACATTTATATAGGACATGGAAATTCGACATTTTAGTCAGGGAAAGTCATGGAAAAGTGGAGTTGGAGTGAGTTATGATGTCGTCCCTAAAATAGAACGTACTGTACCTGTGATGAGGGAGTGGATAGTCATCTCTCTCCTCTCTCTCTCTCTGCCAAACAAAATTTCCCAATCATTCTCAAGGACGAGTCAACAACCACCTTTTTGGAGGCTGATGATTTAAAAGCCGCTAGGTGTTCATTTAGATCTATTCTAGAAAACGTGGAGTCATTTATAAGGCTCATTTATAAAAGCACAGCTGCTCCAGCAATTAATCTAAACATGGATTCGGGATATCATCTGCTCATCTGCTGAGGAGTAAGGAGTTTGGCTGCAATAGTCTGGCTTTTATCTTCATTTCTGGTGCTGGAAGCTGTAATTGACCAGAGAGTGCCTCTGGAGCAATAATGATAGGATGTGTGTACCACTGTGAGCAGGAAGGCTGCATGCATTGAAAACTTGGGGGGAAAAAGATAAAAAGGCTTGAAAAATGTGACACTGTAACTCCAAGCATTCACAACAGAGCTATATGGTGCATGAGAGTAAGTCCAGATGCCAGAAAAGAGTTTGAAATCAATACAAGAAGTTCAACACTGACAGTGTTAAGATTATTTGAGTAAACCTGTGTGGGTGGCAATTTTATTTCCATTTATACAGTCAAAGCATTTCATTTACTTTGCCACATAGACTATATACAGCCTTTCATGCTGCAAAAAGTGTGTATCAGGGACTATAATGACATGAAATCTCTCAGAATGGCTATATCTAAATCAATATGACATTTCTCTCTGTATCTTTATCATGTTTCTTCTCTTGTCTGTAGTACAATCACTTAGGCAATCAAATTTTATTGCATGGCATAATATGGGAAAATTTCAGCCGAAGAAAACATTGGCACTATTTATAACCTTGGACGGATGATTGACATTGTGTTTCTAGTGTTGTTTTGTCTTTTAATGTTGTATTGTTGGTTTTCTGCAGCAAACTAGCTAAAGGTTCATCCACTGATGTCACTGGGTGATATTCTCAGCGCAGCTACAATGATGTTTAATGAATAAATAAATAAATAAAAATCAATGATTCAAAACGGTAGTGTTAGCCATCCGACTTCAATGTAAACTCCTGACAATAAATCAGCACAGGCCTCTTTGTAGACTCAGCAATTTGCAGTGATGTTAAACAAACATTCAGGGAGAAATCCAGCATAGAGGAGGGAGAGCTCACTTCTGTCTTCCATCAAGCTAGCTTCAGCTGCACTCTATGTATAATGCATTTGGAGATTTTACCAACAGAAAAATGGAATTACAAGCTAGAACTATGAAACAGCCCCAGAAACAAAATATCAGTTGTTTTTAAACAGTTTTAATGTGGATTTTTCTTTTAGGTTTTGTGATAATACTCACCTTTTAATAAGAATCCAATCCAGACAAAAGGCAGAGGTGTAGCCTACATGAGGGGTAGCATGTGACTACCTGCCATACTATATGAGACACTAGCTGTGTTTTCATAAACATTTAAATTAATTAAAAGAATAATTAAATGCTGCAAAACAATCAAGCGAATTATTGTTCGTTTCCATAATATCTGTTAAAGCAAATGAATATCAACCTCCTGTCCGCGCTGAATGATGATGTATCATGTTACATCATCATCATCGGACCTGTGATACAAGAAACCAGTTTCTTTGCTAGCTACATGACTGTGCCTAGTTTTGCAATTATACATTTTTGCATTTGGACTTCCAAATCTTTATTGCATTGTGTTGCTGTTTCCCGTCTATTGCTGGTACATTCTGTGCATAAATGAGATGAAGGAATGTCTTTATTTCTTCATCTGTCCACCTGTACCTGTCAGCCATGAGAACAGTTCTGTCTGAGGTCAGAGGTCAAAGAACAACCTGTGATGTGATTAAACCCTATGTGCATATCCTGTTTTTATTTGGCAAATGCATTTCCATTGAAAATAATGACATTTCTTTTTAGCATATTAAAAGTACATTCATCTCAAGCAAGTGTATAAACTTTTGACTCATTTTATGAGATTGTATTCGACATTTGCCATTTCCATCAAGCATTTTTCAGTCAATACTGCACATAAAAAGGGTTGATTGATATGAGGTTACTGTTGAGTTCTGCATGCCCGGGGGGGGGCTAACATCTAAGTTCCTCGCTGATTAACTTGTATTGTCTCGTACAAAAGGCCACCGCTGAATACAAGACAGCGCTTCAGAGCCCTTGAAGATTTCACACACTGGACTCCCACTAAGCCCTTTTGGATGAGAGACTCAAATAATCAAGATCCTGGCCAGCAGTTTTCCCTACACAGATGGCCTGTTTTCATGACACACCGGGGCACAGTCGAGTCAGATCTAAGTGCCTGACACCGACGCATCCTTCTCCCTCTCTTTAGGACGCACTTCAGCCAACGCAGTTTGGAGTGACTGTGTCTATGAACAGCCTCCACTGAAGGTGTTACACGATGTACAGAGTGGACTGAATGGATGGTAAATGATGGTGGCATAGTCGTAAATTGCATGTAAATACAAACTGCATGTAAATACAATTAGAGTGGTGTTGGGTTGTTCCACCAATGACTGATAACACAATTATACACTCCAACACCAATCCTTCAGCACAAATAATTGCTACCTGATAGACCACTTTGCTCTCTGCACTCTACTAATCATTGATAGCTTGCTGCTGTCACATGCGGCGGACTCGGTTGTTTGGATTTGATTGCAACAAGCAATTCCAATTGTCTGGCGCAAGAAATAAAATGGAAGTTCAGGGGTGAGTATTCATAACAATCATAACACATGCTGTTATTTACCCACTGCATCTACCATCACTTTTGCGCCCTCTAACACACTCAATTTGTGCACTTTGAAACTTTGGCCAAGTGAGACGGCAGTTTGAGACGAACTCTGTGCATCTCCTGAGAGAACTGAGCTCCTCTATTGACAAATCTTTGAGGTGACTGAGATGCACCTGATTGCAGCTCTATTGGCTGCACATGACATCACTTTAGCATACAGTATATTAAGTAATCATATGTGACAAGCATTATCCAAATTATCCTAAATGGTTACTTACATTTTAATGACACGCCTGAACATCTAAACCTGCCAGATTCATTTAGGTGATTGATAAAGTAGACATAAAATTTAACCCCAGGATGCAGTGAAGATGCCCTTGCAAAATAATGTTGAGGGAAACTTATTTTGGTGGAACATTTGCACACAGGCAAGCCCTGGCATTAAATGGCGAAATCCCTGCAAAAGAAAACGCCACATAAAACAGTAAGACGTATGTTGACTATGTGATACGACTTTTTCTGATATTTCAGCATGTAGGTTGCTAGCCTGAAGGTTGTTGTTTTTTCACGTAACAACAGGGATTTTGATAACAGTAACATGCAGATAGTGAAAGGGGAAGAGAATTCTGACTGAAATACTCAGCCAGTAGCAGGCTTGTACCCACAGTCTACATCCTGTGAGTCAGACTAAGCCCTCTGTGTATCTGCTGGTACAGGAGTATATTGAATGAATGCAGCAGACGCATTAACAGACATACACCTGATTGAACTGTACATAGATTCCTTTGCCCAAACAGGGACTTTGTGGCTGTAGGTCTCGGTCAGAGAGGTGTAAAATTGATTCTTGAATTGCTGGTGTGGGTTTTATGTTTTTTTTCTTTCTTTTTTTAGTCTTTTGTTTGTGTCCAGTAAAGAGACACGGGTGAAGGGGCAGGACGCTCTCTCCTGAGTCTGTACTAATCAAAAGTGTTTTTTATTGAACTATGAGTGGGTTTTCTTTTCCACCGCACTGTGAAGAAATTAAGCGATAAATGGCAATGGAAACACATTTATCAAAAAGTGTAGGCGTGGCACAGTCAGACTGATGAAAGCCTCATTGCACAACAGCTCTAAAGGGGCCGTGGACTTTTTGAAATGTTTTCTAAAATCTCTGTCCACTACAGAGACCCAGAAATATAACTCTCAGTGTCATTCCCATCCTGGCTATATTGGCTGGTGCAATATGATATTTCCAAATGCATGTCGTAGTTTTTGTTTTCTAGTGAAGTCATGAAACACTGCTAACATTAACTGAAACTAAAGAACAATAACTTGCTTAATGCTAATCAGTTCTTGAAAGACACATTTTTCTCAATGTGTTTTCTGAAATTTAAGCTATTCTTTGCAACATTTTATGAAAAAATACGTCTTATCATGCAACACCACAAAGTGAGGCTCCAGTAGAAAAAGTATTCCATCTTCCTAATTCAAACCCCATGAATTCATCTAATTTGCCCAAATGAAATACTGTGATTTTTCTTGATATTCATTCTTGTGTCTTTGAAAACCCAGAAATTTACTGAACAGCTGTGTTGACTTGACCAACAAGATTAACAATGAAACACACAGTCCATCTATAACTGTAAACAGATGTTGTGCTGATTTGCTTCTGTGTGACTTTCTTGACAAGGACATAATGGACTTGATTTTTAGCTCCAGTGTTGGGAATGTACTCTTCTCCACCCACAGGAAGTGACAAATGAAAACCCGAGAGCCAAATACAAGCTATTTCAATCATCTATTATAACAGCAGTTAGCAAGCACTCCATTCAGAAAACTGGACTCACCAACAGATCATTTACCTATTTCATCTCTTCCATTGTTCCAAGAGATGTGTATGTGTGATATCTCTTTTCTGAATAACATATTTATATTATTCTTCCAGATATGTAATTATTTCTCCACACCATCCCTTCAGGGATCCCGTTCAAAAATGTATGCATCACAGTACATGAGGTAACTATTAAACCGTGCTATTTTCTGTTGTAAAAGTAATTGTTTTTTGATATAAAATTAGGAATTTAAATGTGTATTATGTGTTAACCAGGTGTGTGTTCAATGGGATATCCATCTGGGAGAGAAAGGCAGTTCGATTTAATTTGAAGGCTGTAGGGCTGGGACTGTTAAAAAACAAACAAACAACAACTTATAATAGTTTCATTAGTTGCAGTTTTTCATATCTGAGTACTGAGTGTAACATGTTGATTCAAATAATCAATAAAAATTGTGTCAATTATGCATTAGTTTTAAGATATGTTTTAATTGACACTACCTCTAATATTTGAGATGCATTCTAGCAGGCAAACAGCCGAGTTGAGAACAGGACTGTCCCCGTTTCCAGCAGCTTTGACACGTTTGCCCTCGCTCTAAATGGAGAGGAACAAACCCAAACAGCACATCCTACTGAGCAAACCCGTGTAATCAGCTGGAGGCCAGAGGTGGTTTCCAGACAGGAGGCATTACTCTTACTAATAATCCCAGTCAAAATAGGACACTGCACAGATCCATCATCCGATAACAGAACTGCCCACTTTGAATGCTTAAAACAAGGCGGACAGTGCATGTTAATCACCAAATTAAAAGTAAAATCACCACAGCTTTTTTTTTCTTCCTCCAAACAGAGTAACATTTCTCTCTCTGAAGACATGATTAAATTACCGCTTCCTGAAATGGAGCTAATTAAAAGTTTAGGAGGCAGAAAGGGAGAGTAGTCATCTAAGACCTGCGACTTCAGTTGTGCCTGTTCAAATTAATTCAGTCTCAGGAGGATATGAAAAAAAAAAAAAATCCCAAAACTCAAGTGGCCCATTATTATTTTGAACAATATTGCAGTATTTTACAAAACTATTAAGCAGATATTCATATTGTGCACAGCAAAGATGAGCGTTGACAAACACTGTTTGATGTTGCTGCCTTTTCTGATGTGGCTGGTCAACATTTGAAGAGATTTTTATTTTGTAAACAGATTAACAGATTTCAGACTTTGTTCGGATGGGAATTCACGCAGATCACCTGCTGTCAGAAAACAGTAATTGTGCATATAATTCACTCAGAGGACAGTGAAGACAAGGCAAACATACAAAACACTGTCTGAAACAAAATCAATAGCAACATTTGTTTCCCTCTTGCTCACACATCCTCAAATAATCGGATCTATAAATTCATTCAATAGCTGTAGCCAAATAAAGTAGAAACTGGTTGGCTTTGTATTTTCTTGCAACCAACAGCTTGTGTGCACCTTTGCACCATGGCATTTCACCTGATAATATAAAACTATTAAGACTTCAAATGTCTTTTTTGGCTTATTTGTCTGTGCAATTATTCACCATTAAACAGCTTCACATCACTTAGAACCCTCTGGGTCCAGAGGCTCCTCTGACCGGTCCAAAGGCTAATGGAGGCGACTTCAGCATCCACCATCATACAAACAGTCTTCAGCTTGACAGGCAGCGTGCTAATAGGTGCTGTATACCTTATCTGGCCAGCAAAGATCACACTGACCTTACGTCCTGCTGACCACATCCTGTGGAAATTAAGGGACCATTATAGTTTTATCCAAAGCACTTAAAAACACTTATCACTTAGGCGTACACCTTGCACCTCGGGAGCATGACACTGCATGACACGCACTGTGCTCACATAGCACATCTTAGATGTAATTCAATGAGTCCCCTGCTCAAAAACAACAAAAACAAATTTAACAATCTAGTAGAAAAAGCACCTGGAACTGGCTCCAAAATAAAAAGTTATCAGTTTGGAGCCTATAGTATTTGGAGACATTAGCAGGAGCACCAATAATAGTCTGGATGTAGAAATGCAGTGTAAACTGTCCAGCAGTCTGTTTATTTGATTGATGTCAAGAGACAAAAATCTAAAATACATCACCCATGTGTTATGATTCTGTTGGATTCATTGGAAAGAAACCCATAAATGCCTCTTCCTTTCGATTAGATATGTATTAGGGAAATAAATAAATAAACAAACTAACAAAAAACTAACAATACAGTTGGAATACAGATTGACTATGTGTTTCCACCTCAGGTGCTTTGAAAAATGTTGTTCTCCCACTTTGAAGTCTCCTTTTAAATGATGTCATCAATCACAAACAAGCTACGTCTTATCTCTTTTAAAAACATTTGCTATTCTTTCTTTTTATGTCTTTTTCTATTAAGCGCTTTGTAAACACCAATATTATTCTTATCCTTATTATTATGCCGACACTTTTTCACTCACAAGTCAACAAATCAAGATACTTTTAAAGCCTCACTGATGTATGAGAATTATTTTATTTTTCCACTTGTTTTGCTGACCGAATTTGTAACATATGGAGTTGCAGTTTATATTTGCTCTAGATGACAGGTCCTGTCATATTTTGTCCCGCAGCTACAGCCGAACACCAGTCCTGTGTTTTGGAGCTGTCTTATATTGTGCCAGCAACAATTCATCAAGTCAAATTCCTTGTGCACCCACTGTTGCCAAATAAAAGCGATCCTCATTTGATATGAGATGTGTAGATCTCGTATGACGCTGACTGCTTGTGATAACATGTACTTCACAGTTTAAAAGTCATGGGAGCAGGGGTGTAGCTAGGAACTGTGGGTCCCATGCACAGGAGGTGATTCTCCACTTGCTTATTGTTGCACACCTCAACACATTGATTTACTGCAGTTTTTGGAAACATTGCTAATTGAATTTATGGGTTTTGGACACTAACCTGATAGCACTTATTATCTGTCATAACCACGAGCCAGAGCAGTAGCTCTGTGTTCCTAATGTATCAGAAAAACAACTTTGTTTCGGACTGCACTGGGGAAAAAATGGCAGACTATATTTCTGCTTGTCCCAGTTTGTATGAGAAAACGAAAAAGCCACTTTTTTGAGGAGGATTTATTTGTATTCGGTTTCGTAGATTCTAACCAAATCACGTTTCAAGGTCAGAGCAGTGTGAAATAAAAGAATAAAATATTTAGAGATACTTGAGAATCATAATGGGTGTTTGAGTCCAGACACTTAAGGGGCCCTCCCTCACCTCAGGGTCCTGGTAGTCAGCATCCCACTGCAGCATCCCGATATGGAAGACAGCCAGAGGAGTGATTGTTGGGCTGGAGGCCTGACATTACAAGTGCATCTCAACCGGTCCACAAGATAAGTCATTGAATTGTATTGTTTCATTGCAATACTCGGTATCAAATACTAATATTTGATACCAAAAGCCCTGAGTAATGTGTTTGAAATAAAAGCAAACTGCCTTGATGTCTCTGCATTTTTGACATGCAGAAGCCTGTATTTCTCAGGTGGAAAAAAGAAAGATTTTATAACAGTTATTTTGTCCAATGACCAAAGCTAATGATCCAAGCCCCCACTGTTCACTGAGAGTATATGGATTGGACTAGTAGATGGTAATGGTCGATACTTAAAGTTTCATACCCTGTATTGGTATTGGAATTGAAAGAGTGCTATTGGAGCATTGATGTAAAGCCACTACCTAGTTATGCCCCTCTGGCTTTGCGATTCATTATATAGAATTTCTGTATGGAAATTTCCATAATCAAAGCATAATTTATGCAGAGGAGGAACATGTATGTCTCAACATGTAGCCTTGATAAAATAGCCTCGATAAAAATATTAACCATCTGTGCAACCATCTATGCTGCAGCTGTTTTGACACATTGAGCTCTGAGAATTTTCCTGAGGAGCTGCACCTCCTTGGTTCTTTCAGTCAAGTTGGTTCTGTCAGATGCATTTTCTGTTTTTGAAGACTGGCCAGTACAAACAGGAATTCTTAATTATTCACACATACTCAAATGTAAATTATTCAAAGCCTGACTCACTGACTTACTGCTTGACTGAATGAAAATGAGCTCACCGGACAAATACCAGAAACAAATTTCTCAATGAAATTTGCATTTTTTTACTTATATTTTAAATTTCTTCTGAAAAGATGCAAACACGTGGACAGAGAGACACAATCTCCAACTGTTGACTTCAGTAACTCTGCAGATTTGCAGTCATTTACCCACCATGCTGCAGTGTGTTTTCTTTTTACTTCTCTGGCCCAGAGGTTGTGGCTCAGCATACAGAAAGGTTCAATTTAAATTCCTCTCCCTTAAGGTGAGCATTTTGTGAGGCTCAGCTCCATCCAATTCCCCTTCTCTTTTCAGACTGAAGCATGGTATCCCCTAAGGCTATTGGGTGTGCCCTGGATCAAGGAGCAGCACTTCATTGGATGATTGGCTGCCTCTCTCTGATCTATAAGGATAAGGGTAAGCACCATCTACCTAGATTCTGCCTGTTTGAAAATCCCTTTTGGCAGAGCAACAGCAATTATGCCAGGTCACAAGCAGTGGAGGCGATCTAGATCAGGTCAGTAAGGTTTTGATAACCAACATCCCTGTGTTCTTCAGTCTCAAAGCAGCACCTTCGCCATGTCCCACTTTAATCATATTGTCTTCATCCTCTTCTGCCTTGGGTTCAACAGTCAACATGCAGCCACTGTCCATCACTGCAACTGTTAGATCAGTCATGTCAGCTCACTGAAACTGACATCTCAGGTGACCTTATCTCCCATGTCAGAGGCATCTTGAATACTTTGACAAAGGTTAATTAGAATCTTTCTCTTTTTAATCGACTTCTAAAGAGGACTCCTCTCAGGTTATCACTCAATTGAACACGCAACACAATCAATCAAGGCGCACCAACATCATGATGTGGTCACTTCATGACGCACGCACATCACCATGCATGTCCTCTCTCTTGTGGCCACAGCTGCACCTTTCTCATCGTGTGAGTCAGTTCCTGGCATGCAGTCCATTTGAAATACCTGTCTAAGTCAGCATCCATGTATGTAAACCTTCATATAATCTTTAAACATTTTTTTAAGGGTGGGCAGTGAAAAGTGGCAGATTATAGACACTTAAAATCATGAAATCAACTTTGACCTTTCAAGCAGCTGCTCACAGCTGACCCATTTCTCCAGGAAATAGACTTATAAAGGAATTTTATCTTATGTCATATTGATAATATGAACTAAAATACAGTTAAATTCACTCTGGACTAACACAGACAGACTCTGACTGCCTGGTCTAACAACACCTGACACAAGTTAGTATTACAGAGCTGCTTTTATGTATTCTAACCGCATCTCTGGCAACTGAATGTGAGCCATCACTCAAAAGCCTGGGTACAATCATATAAGCCTATCAGTATTCAATAAAGGCAGAGGAGATGCGCCCACTGCAAAGTCATAATGCAAAACATGTCCACCCTCTGAATAGGCTTCTCCTAAAGAGGAAATTACAGATCACATGTATTCATAAACAGGTTTTTTTCAGTTGTATGCGGTACACAATTTCACCGTGTGGTATAATAAAATTTTGTCCTGCAGTGTCACAACATCATACTTACAACCACATAAGCTATGTTTATGTGAAAGTCCCTGTCTTGTTATGCAGCTCTGTGACCTGACCCTATGTTGGTGGATGGTTTGCGCTATTATCCTCTGACGTGTTGTCATCATTTGGGGGCTTTCAGATTCAATCTGTATCCATTTTATCTATTTTTCACTGAATGCAAAAATGAATGGGCTTTTTTTTTTTGCAGCCAATTTGCCAATCATTCTGTTCTTAAAATGGGTGAATCCTGCTAGACAGACTGAGGCACTGGGTGGGGATATCTGGAGCAGCATTAGAATGGTTTTCATCTTATCTGTCAAATAGGAAGTTCTGTGTCTCTGTGAATAACTTTATCTCTCCATTTTCTTCTGTTAAATATGGTGTGCCTCAGGGGTCGGTTTTGGGACCAATTCTATTTTCTTTATATATGCTTCCCCTCAGGCACGTTATTCAGAAATATGGCGCTTCTTTTCATTTTCATGCTGATGACACACAGATGTACCTGCCTGTTAGACCCACAGACCCTGGTGTGCTGAATCTCTCACTGACTGCCTTTGTGATGTCAAAAACTGGATGTCCAATAATTTTCTTCAGCTAAACTCAAGCAAAACAGAAATCCTCGTCATTGGGTCCCAGTACATGGCAAAACAAATTCTGACATCTGCTGGTTGCATATTGGACCATATCAAGCCTGTTGCAAGGAATCTTGGCGTCTGGTTTGACAGCAATTTAAGTGAGCAGCACACAACAAAACTTGTGCAATCATGTTTTTATCATCTTAGAAATATTTCAAAAATCTATTGATCGACTTTAGACTCAGCTGCCAGGCTTTTAACTAGAACCAAGAGACAAGATCATATCACTCCTGTTTTAGCCTCCTTGCACTGGCTCCCCGTATGTTTGAGAATAGATTTTACTGATTACTTTTAAGGTTCTTCATGGCCACTCTCCTTGCTATATCTCTGACCTTTAAGTACCCTATGAGCCAGTGCGCACCTTGAGATCCTCCGGCAGAAGTCTTCTGTCTGTTCCACAGGCCCGGCTGAAAACTAAAGAGGACAGAGCGTTTGCAGTCAGGGCACCAAGGCTCTGGAACGACCTGCCCAAGGAAATAAGGTCGGCTGAGTCAGTGATCTCTTCTTAAAACACTTTTATCGGAGAGCCTTTCCCGCTTTTATTTGAGTTTTAATTTCCACTGAAATGTCTTTTATTTCTTTTATGTCTGTTTAATTGTTTTTATCCTTTTTTTAAAATCAGCTTTCTTTTAAAACCTGCTGTTTTCATGACTTGTCTGTTCTAGTTTGCTGTGTTTGTGAAGCACTTTGTAATGCGGGTTTTGAAAAGTGCTCTGTAAATAAAGATTATTATATATAAATGTTCTGAGGTATTTGTATTATTTATTTATTTATTTATTTAGCTTTCATTTCAGCCACAAAACCCTCTTTAACAAATAAAGAAATGCACAATAAAGGAGCCCCCAACAGCTGAAATAGTCAGTATTAGTGTTGGATGTAGTTTAATTGTCTTATATTAATTTTCATGTTAGACTGAGGGGGGAGTGGGATCCAGATCCCTTACTTGGACAGAAACATGCCATGCTTGAAAGGAAAACTCTTACTGTAGGTCAGAGTGATGTGTTTTCATGACTTACATATTGACATTTATGACATTTATGAACTGAATAGTCAGTTAGCAACCACTAATAGACAGAATTAATGAAATTAAAGTGAAATGAAATGAAATTTGGCCCCAGCAATGTATGCAAACTTTCTCCAAGCATTGTTTTTGAGACCTTTATTCCTGTAGTCTTTCAAATAGAAGTTATAGAGAACTGGGAAGCTTTGAATAGTATTACGGATTACGGATCACTATGTAATTTCTGGTGTAATAGTGCCTCTAACGATTGCGAGGCAAAGCACAAATGAGTTTCCCTCACTCTGTCCCTCAGCTCTGTGAGAAAAGAATGGACTTCTTGAGACTTTGTGTTGCTCGTGGTGTTAGCACAGGGTTAGCGAATTAGATATTAGATCAGAATTCAGATTGAATATATATAGGAGATAATATTTTGAGATTGAAGATGAGGTGGTGAATATTTTAGACAGCACTTCCCTTCACAATCCACTTTTTCACACTTCAGCCTCACTCTCTCCCCTCCATCGGCTCTCTGTTTACATGGGCAGACAGCAAGGCCGAGTACGTGTGAAGTCTGCTGTTTACCAACTTATGCCTCCCCTAAACCTGCTTTCATTTTACCTGCACACCACTGTGGATCTGATGTGCGTGATTCTTGGAGCTCTTGGTCAACACGCTGAAATACATCTGGCTTTTTCCTGCTCACAGACTTGTGTCCAGACCATTTAGTCTGCCGGTGTTCACTCTGATGTGTCATCCTGTCAGTCTGTTTGAGTGATGTCTGAACTTCTGGTGGGATAATTGAGTCTTAAAGCATGTGCACATTCAAAATGAAGCTCCAGATTAAGCTTCTTTATCAGTGGCATTGGTGAGTGATCATAATTGTAGTGTCTGCTGATTGAACCAGAGTCTTGGGACACATAACACCGTTATCAGGTAAAAGAAAACATCATCATAACCTTGTATCTCCCACTATTCGCTAGAAAAACAGTCTCGTTTTTAGCTTGATCACGATGCATTTTGAAACTCTTGCACATTGCATCAGATATCCATTGCATATCTGATGCAATGTGCAGGAGTTTCATAAACCCAAGGAAGACATAATTTTCACAGCCCATGAAAGGCTAATTAATGTTTCAGCTTAAGTTAAAACATAAATAGCACCAAAATTGGATTTATTTGTTGCCTTCTGGCAGCCTTGTGTTTGGCACAGCCATTTGGCACAGCTACTCTGCCTTCTACTGGTTTTGGACGTTTATAAGAACTTTAACTCACTCATTCACTCACTCAGGGACCTTCAGTATCCTTGGCCTTGCCCAGTTAGGTCCGGCAGAAATTGTACTCCTAATATGGGAAGCAAGTATTTTTCTATTTTGATGTAAATGATTTCAAACAGCGCCGCCTACATGTTTGTCTTAAACTTGACTGAAAGGCAGAAGAGTAAAAGTGATTAAGAAAAGCAAAGGCAGAATAGAGTATGCATATGGATAAAGACTTGAGGGCAAGATAATTTTGATTTGGCTCACTGAGTGGAAATAATCTGGGACAAAACCCATCTCAGTGACAGCGATGCCTGATATAGCAATATCAGGCACCTCATTAAACAATTTCAAATGACGGAAAGGACTCAATATGATGTAGAAATTAGAAGCACTGAAGTCACCCTGATTGCAGGTTTTGACATCCAAGACTATGTTTTTTTTTCTATTATTGATAAGAACTGAATAACTTTCTTCCCATCTTGACAGAAATATAAAACTCGCATTGATAAACTTTCAGTGAAAAAGGTAAATTTGAAACTTGTGTAGAAATTAAGCTTACTTTAACACTATAAATGACTGGACTCAGAGCAACTCATTATGTTGCATGTTAACTGGAGGCTTGAGCTTTGACATGGAATGAAAAATAGGAAGTGATCAGGGAAACACACAATCTCAGCTTGTGTACTTGCTGCATACTAGTTTATATATATAATAATCAGCAGAAAAAAAAGCTCAAGATTCATTTAACTCAGTATCACTCAAGCAGACTTATTTTCTATTTTCTGTTGTTTCAGTTTATTTGGCTTCATTCCCTTTTCATACTCCATATTGTACTTTGCCTCTTGCATAATATTCCCTTGGAATGAGCTGGTTGTCTAATAGAACTGTGCCTTGCAAATGAAATTTAATATCGTCTGTGTTCTGCTCCGCTAGTTTTGTGCTTTATTCTTACGGGACATCTTGGCTGACATTCAGATGAAAAGGCTATCTTAATTGGCACTTCTGTCAATGTGAATGATGAATACCCCTTTAATATGCTGCTTTTGACCGCTTATTGCTTTTTACGGTCGTGCCCATTTATAGTTTAACAAGAAAGAATGAGCTACATTCATAACTCAAAAAAGAAAGAAAGAACGAAAGAAAGAAAAACTTTTGGAGATGCCACTCGCTCCAGATGGCTCTCGAAATTCTCTTGAGGTCCTCAACCCTACGCACACCATTAATTATGAAGTTTCAAAATACACACACATGTGCACACGCATATACCCACGCATGCATACACACACACACACGCACACACACACACACACACACCTTTTTGTTCTGAACCATCACTATCAGGGCTATTAAGATTTGATAATGGTCTCTCCAGGAGTGATGTATAACAGTTGCATGATACCTTACAGCTTGTGAGAACCTCATTAAGGAGATTATTCTGCTCTTTTTCATAGATCACTGGAGCCATGAGCAGTAAAAAATGGAGTGGATGCATGAATTTGAATGGTCCAGCAGCGAAATCTCCCAAGTCAGTGTCACGGCTGATGTAGTATTTTTAGATAAAATGTATTCAGTCCTAACAGGTGTATAGTAAAACAAATCTGACAGTTCTCTGCATTGTGTCTCTGCACGGATTTGCTTTGACAGCTTCTTAGTCTCTCCCAGGTGTGCAGGTTTATTTACAGGGGGATTTGGCTTGCACCCCTCTCCTGTTTCACTGTGCTGAGGGGATTATTCACCATAATGGTGGTGCATCAGTTTCAGCAAAAAAACAACAACAGGAATAAGGATATCTAGAAGAAAAATAAACCATAATCTGTTCATTTCAAGACGAGTGAATAAAATAGGCAAAAATCTTAGCACGTTACCTCTCAGCAAAACATTTACTTGATATATTTCATTTGCCTTTAAGTTGGTGTATAGGCTTTATAAAAATGGCCATGCAGGAATAATTGAATATTTTAAATGTCCTATTTTCATGCCATTTTGCCTGGACATCATCAAAGGTGGAGTGTTTTGTAGTCACTGCCTCAACGAGCTTGATGCTGGCATGACTTGATTTAAGCATTGCAAGTGGTAGCATAATACATTATTTTGGAATATAAAATAGGATATGGAAAATCATATGTTTACATAATGGTATAGGGTTCCCTGTCAAAGCACAAAATGTAACAAAAACAGATATGCACAAATAAGAGCATGCATAAAATATGAGTGAAAGAGCTTTTCTAACTCACTGGAGGCCACTCTTCAATTCTGCATATATACAGTATAATGTAACAAGCAGCGTGATTTTATTGAAGAAAACGCTCCTTGGGGGTTTGCAAATATCTGAAAAATGCCTAAAGGTGTGTACTACCAGATAAGTGCTTTTGCTATTGACCCAGGCCACATTTAACTGTCAGAGTTTTGAATGCCTTGTTGAGACAAAACAGCATGTATCAAGACTACATCCAGTTCAAAGTATCATCACATTCGCATTTTTCTGACTATTAGTAAATAGTACAAGGCTCAAAGACTTGCACTCGAAGTTCTGTTTTTATGTATTTTCAAGTGAATTTGTTTTTGTTTTATGGTGATAGGTATACACTGCAAAAAAAATCCATCTAAACAGGTCATTTAGACTTATACTGGGTCATAGATCTTGTTTTTCTTAGATCAAGTGAAAAAAATCTGCCTGTTGGATTATATAATCCCATTTGTTTCCAATGCAGATTCACTTGTTCCAGATTTTTTTCTGGGAATGCGTATAAATGTGTTACAAACAAGGCAGAATCAGGCAGATCAGCCCATTAGTGCCAAGAAAATGACACTTGGTTCGAGAAAATTCTGGAAATAAGTTGATTAGCATTAGAAACAAGTGGAATTATCTCATCCTACTGTCAGATCTTTTCACTTTTTTAATGTTTTTTTTTTTTAAAGATTTTATTACTTGGTTCTGCGGTGGCTCACCATGTAGAGCGCGTACCACGTAACCATGGCAGTGCGGGTTTGAGTCCAACCCGCGCCCTTTGCTGCATGTCATTCCCTTTCTCTCCCATCTTTCCTGTCTATCTCCACTGTCACTATCAAATAAAAAAGAAATGCCATAATAATGATAATAAAGATTTTAACACTGAAAAGACATTGATTTATTAAGATGGAGTTTTTTTCAGTGTGCTGCAGTAGCAAGCAAAAACTGGAGTGTCATATTTGAGTTTGTGGGTGCATGTGGACACAGCAGAGAGATGCAAGACAGCATTCCCTATTGAAACGATGTGATAACAGAGAATACCACACATACTGCACTGGGGGCTGAATTTGGGAGAAGCACACTTCGTTGGTGTGCATGATCTTTTGTGTGAAAGCCATAAATAGGTAAATATCACTGCAAGAGTTAACATTATGCAGAAAAAATATTGGCAAAGAGCCTGCTGCAAAGACAATAACAGCAGGATGTTTATTAATGAATGGCAATTAGAACACAGCTGGATTTTCCAGATTGGCGACACATGTTGGTCAGAACTAGCTCGCTCCAGCTGAGCACAGTGAGAAACCATCCATATCGCTATACATCCATTTTCCATTCCCACTCATGCTTGGTTTTTTCTTGCCCGCTATGAGGGTTAAGTCAGGGGGTTTGTTTTGTTTCTTGTAAACCTGTAGGCCTGTAAAGCCCTTTGACACTGCAAACAGTGATTTTGGGCTCTCAGTAAACTTGAACTTGATCAGGATTACCAAGAGATTATATTGTGAGTTTTGTTTAATATCAAGATATTTGTGTCATGTGTACTTTAGCATTCAGTTCTGTTTTTTCATTTGTCATTTTTATCATATTTTGTCAATATTGAGACAGTAGTCAGAGATCTTATTGTGTCTTTTTATAGCCTTAAAACAGGCACTATTTAAATGGAGCTCAGATGATAAAATTCTCTGCACTCTGGATTTAAAGAAGCCTCATCCTCTGCTTCAGAATGGTCCGTCTTTCTTTATCCCCTTTGTTACATTAGATTAGCTAGCTAACACTAATTAGATAGGTTGCAAGTTTTTGTTGAAATGCAACAACAATGATGTAACCCTCCTTCTGTGCTCTTTATTACTAGTGGCAGACACAGCTGCACTTTGCATTTACACATGAGAAAAAATGTCCTATTTCATCTCGACCTTATGTAATTGCCTTTTCTTTATTCTTTTTTTTATTACAAACACAGGCTGCTACTGTGGTTTGTGCACTTACGCTTTAATGCACTTTACTGTACATTAGCTGTGTAGATACCACTTCATGAATGTTTGATGCACTTGTTAGCATGCAAAGAGAAAGCACCAGGATATTCAGGGCAGAGTTTGCCTTCATTCTGATCCTTGGAATTACATTAAATGCAGAAAAAAATCAAAACAAGTTCGCAGCTGTGAGACCAGTATTTCTCCATAAAGTACTAGTTAATTATCAAAAAGGTAGATGTAAAATTCTTGCTACTTGTATGACACCTAAATCAGATAATCTGACAGTGCCCAGGAAAGTAACAACCCTCCAAAAAATGACCCTATTTCATAAGGCTGATTTGAAAGAAAAATGATTTTGCAGTCCAAGACCATTGTATTACATAGTGCTATGAAAATCCATTTGGTTTCAATGGATTGAAACAGTAACAGGTAACAAAAAGTAAGACCTCTACATAAGACAAATGCAGGCCACAATAGAATAAATTCTTTCTTAAACTTGCATCAGAAAAGACTCAGAAAACTTTACTTGGACTTTAACTTGAAATTTACTTGCCTCCTGTCCAAATTTAATGCTTGTGCTCATCTCAGTCAACTCCAGGTTATTGATTCCCCTTAAATGACTTCAGCATACACAAGGCTGCCCAAGCTTTCACTCCCAGCTTATTCAGGAGATTATTCCCCTGAACAGTTTGACAGAGCACTGAGGAGATTTTAAAAATTGCCTTGCCCCAGTGCCTGCCACAGTTATTCTGGTGAGAAATGGATCCAGTTAGAGTTTAACCGATATGCTACTTGCCAATTTTGGCTTTTTGATGAGAAGTCAGTGTTGTCCAGTCAGTGATGACCAGTATTGACTGCTAATATGCGAGGGCAGTGAGAATATAATCCTACTGCACAGTGTCATTATGGCGGATCATACAGGGTCGTTGCAATACTGCAACGACCCTGCCTCATCCTTCCTCAGGCTGCGTCCACACTAGCCAGGTAAAATTTGAAAACCCGCCTTTTTTTCTGCATTTTGGCCTTCTGTCCGAGTGTATGCAACCACAGAAAACAGATATTTTACATTTTGCCCTCCAAAGTGGGTACATTTCAATATGTGGCACTGTAGTGTGGACAGGGCATACGGGAAATTTTGAAAATGTTTATGTTCGATCATCATGTGGTCACACTCACCTCAAATTCTCTTTCAGTGGCTTTTCCATCCTGTGCAGAATAAAATTCTGGGGGAAACACTGAGTCTATCGGATTTTTATGATTCCCTCTGGCACGGTCATATTAAAAGATATTCAATATCAGCACAAAATGTACGCTATTTACTGTTTCATTCCAAAAATACTGCTAATGCTGCCACCCCTCAAGAACTCATATCAGTCTAACACTAGATACAGTCAACACTGCACCAGGGAAAGTTTGTGCACACAACCACACACACACAAAAAAACCTTCCATAATGCAATACTGCAGAGGGAATGTAAAGAAATCTGCTCATTATATCAGTAAGTTTCCCTGTCAGGTCATATCTGAGGGAAAATGTGAAACATCTTCTAAGGTAAATGCAACAGTGTGTCCTTGTGTTAGGCTCTGTATAGTTTACCCACTGCAGCATAAATAATGGTGCCAAAGGGGTTGCCTTAAATCCTCTTATCCCAGCTTAAGGAGCACAGCATTTGATTTTCCTGGTGAATCATGTTGGGCTTGACCCAGAGGATGAACTCTCGGCTCTGACACCATCTTGTCGTCACAACAGAGTCGCGTGGATTACATCCTGATCATCTCTTTGTCTCGAGAGAAACAGTAACTGTTGGTGAGATCCTCTTTTTTTATGTGATCAGCCTGTCGTCTGTTGTTGAAGACGCTGGGTAGAAGAAACTTTGTTTTTGAAAATTCCTCAACAACAAGAAAGAATAAATGAAATCTGCAGAGCAAATATAGCAATATGAGATCTTGTGTGGCATTTAGGAATTTA
>OMKZ01018448.1:0-19504 GCA_900302535.1 Neoniphon sammara | reverse complement strand
TCAGTCAAATGAAACTTTGATGGACCCCTCTCAGACAGTAGCTATGTGTTCTCAGTAATGCACTTGGGAAGAAATGCATTGTCCAGTGCCTCTACTTAATGCACAAACACATTTTGGAGTAATTTAGTGCATCTTCAATAAATTCTAAACATATTCTGAAAAGTGGCTGTGAAACAGACTTCTTACAGTATGAGGGTATTTACTGTATATGTAGGATGGTGATGAGGACATGATTGGTCGTTAATCTATGGAAATGTTGGAACAGTTAGTCTGAATATTTGCAGTTACATACAGAGGGAGTGCACTGCAAAAAATGTCCATCTAAACAAGTTCTCTCAACTTCCATATTAAAAGCAAGTGAAAGAGCAATTTCACAAAATTTCTCACGGCGTGAGAGATAATCATACTGACTTTCAAATGCAAATCAAATGGTGTCCTTTGCTGACAGGTGCCTATTGGGTGCTTTTTTATGCCCCGTTTCAGCATGCAGACTTCTTAGTAGAAAATCCAAGTAAAGCTGCACCAAGTTGAATCATCTAACCACCAGTGCTTGAATTTTCCACTTGCTCAAAGAGAAAATAATAATATTCGGCTTAGGTGAGATTTGAAGACTTAACTACTAAACAACATGAGATGCTATGGATATTTTTTGCAGCGTGGAGCAAAACAGGTACAGCGTGTTCTGTTTCCCTACCGGATCTTCAGAGCTGCTCCCACAGGAAGCCCTGCACGATCCACGTCGCCAAAAAGACCTGCGTCAAGTCACACAGAGAGGGAGATGACAACACCGGAAGTTCTGAGTTCTAACTTCATAATAATTGGGATGTTCAGAACAGCGAAAGGATGAATGAATGAATGAATGAATGAATGAATGAATGAATGAAGGAAGGAAGGAAGGAAGGAAAAAGTTGTATTTCCATTAGCTTCACAGCAGATTTCTATTCTTTCAGGCGCGTCAATAAGCTAACCGAACAACTAGGCAGTTTCCTATCATTTGCCACTGAAACCCCCAAAACTCCTTGTTCAATGGCTAAATGTATGACTCGTGACTAGCGAGACACTGTATGTCTATTAGTCTATTCAAATGTCTATTCAAAATTTTCAAAAATATTAATTTTGATGCCACTTATTACTCCAAAAGGTAAGCATACGTCAAAAAGCACTTTATTCTGTAAAATAAAAACCGGAAGTACACCTTATTTTGGAGGACTTAACACCGTGCTAAAAGTTCCTCCGCTGAGATCCACAAGAGAAGCCCGACGAGGGCAACAGGGAGACCGGTCACTTCACCACAGACCACCCGCTAACGTGGAAACATGGTAAGCGGGAGACACAAGAAAAATATTTGATATATGCAGGCAAAGCTCTGTGTAAGGTTATGTTTGGCAGCAGTATTTTGCTCTGGATTTTGGCAGTGTACGAAAATATATTAACTGAAATTTCCTTCAAGTTTACAACATTAAAAATCTATGAAAACCACCGAAGTGTATGTAAGCCAGTGTTGAACAGTCGAATCAAATTGTTCATTTAATTGCAACGTTTTAATGTTCAGCTAAGTGAGAACAGCACAGGCTGCCAGTGGTCACTTTTAAATATCAAACAAAAGTTGTCAAACACCGGCTCACTGAGAATAGTTACGAAAAGAGAGTTTGAAAAAATCAATTAAGATTTTGAAAAAAAGTAAATGAAAAGACTAGGCATTCTCTTCACATGAAAGGAATCTTTCTCAGGATGAATTATTGGAGCAGGCATGCATATGAATTGTGGAATGAGGGGTAAAAACAGACACGCCCCTCTCATAGCTATGTTTCGAACCTGTTGGAGCAGAATAGAATAGAATAGAATGGGTTCTAACTTTGTTGAATGTCACACGAGAAATAATTGGCTATGTGTGGATAACTGTCAGCTAAATGCCTAAAAACTGAAAGATGCCAATAGAATAGAATTGACAAGAATTTCTTTTTTAAATGCGTGGTGGAAATTTTGCCTTCTTTGTCAGGTATTGTGACTACTTTATTTTTTTCTTATTGTGAACCATAGAATGCAATTGATATTTTAAGCAAATTTCCTGCTGAGAGCTACAGCACTAAATATGGCCAACATACTGAGAGAAGTAGATGCTGATGGGAAGGTGATAATAATAATCACTCGATCCTTCTTCTTCTCATCCTCACTCTCTCTCTCTCTCTTACTGCTCTGACAGCCTCTGCGGTTGGACATCAAGCGAAAGCTGACAGCTCGGTCAGACCGGGTGAAGAGCGTGGATCTGCATCCCACTGAGCCGTGGATGGTGGCCAGCCTCTACAGTGGTAGTGTGGTGGTCTGGAACCATGAGACACAGGTCAGTATCAATCACTCATTCAGTATTCATTAGTTCATTCATTCATTCATCCATTCATTCACTCACAGAATCACTCCTTCACTCACTCAATCACCAATTCCCTCATTTCATCACTTGTTTGATCATTTCGTCATTCTTTTCCTTCATCATTCCATCCATCCATCTGTCATTCATGCCTTTTGGTTATCCAATTGAAATGCAATCCATATGATGCAAATCTTGTTTGAATCCTGAATCCCTCCTATAGATGATGGTGAAAACATTTGAGGTGTGTGACCTGCCAGTCAGAGTGGCAAAGTTTGTAGCCAGGAAGCACTGGCTCATCGCTGGAGCAGTAAGTATCACATACTCCACTGGAGAAGTATCCAAGTATCTACAATTCAGTGTCAAAGAGGAGGGAGAATGTAAGAAATTGAGGGAAGAAAATAGATTAAATAGAGCCCCAATGAACAAACAATGAATAAATATTCATCTCTCCTCAATCTCCCAGTTTAGTTTAGCTATATTGGCATGAAATTAAAGTACGTATTGCCAAAGCCAATTCAGATAGCATCTGTGATGGTGTGATAATATCACACTAATCGATCACTAAATCAATAGACAAATTTATCAAAGGACAAACAATCTGTATCTTTTTTTCCCATTGCTAATAACCCTCCTGTCTCTATGTTTGTACTTATGCTGCAAGTATGGCACACTGCATACTACAATGCAGGAGGAAGCACCACTTTGTTTCCATTTCTCATGGGGAGCAGAATGAGCACAGCCAGGCCTGCCTGTCACAGACCCAGCTGTGTTCACTCACTCTGTATCTTGACAACCATGTTCTCAGAGTTTGTCAGTCACCTAGCATACTATACTCTGTGTATAGGGTCTAATATTGCAGTTTCTTCAGTGCCTTTCTTCCTCTTCCCTCCCCAGGATGACATGCAGATCCGTGTGTTCAATTACAACACTCTGGAGAGAGCTCACATGTTTGAGGCCCATTCTGACTACATTCGCTGCATCGCTGTCCACCCTACACAGCCCTACATCCTCACCAGCAGTGGTAGGAATCAGCTACACACACACACACACATTCATATACACACATGCAGAAACACTGGAGGATATAGATAACCCAAAACAAATGAGTTTGTTTCTACCTTGATTTTTTTTAACATATCTATATTATAGAGGGAATAGTCTAAAGTGGGTTTTCTTTTCATGCCAGTAGGCAACAAGACCTAGAAACTTTGAGTGCCGACTTTTGATATCCACTGTATATGTATATACCATTCAAATAGTAAATCTATCTAAAATTATGTATCCAATTTTGAAATCTCCAGCCTCTATGTGTACATAGAAAAAGCAAGAGAGTACAGGTTCATCACCATATACATGTTTGTGTGTGTTTGTGTATAGATGACATGTTGATCAAGCTGTGGAACTGGGACAAGAAATGGACGTGCAGCCAGGTGTTTGAGGGACACACTCACTATGTGATGCAGATAGTCATCAACCCCAAAGACAACAACCAGTTTGCCAGCGCCTCCCTGGACAGGACCATCAAGGTATGTGCATGTACGCATGCACATTCATTTTGAGACATTCGAGTAATTACTGTCAACAATTAGATTGTCAAAAAGAATCTGCCAGATTGCTTTATAGCACAAAGGGATGTTGATTTACTGCACAAAGCAGGAAGAGGGCACTCTTCTTTTAGCACAAAGGGAGGGAGAGAGAGGACAAGTATTAATATTCTCTTTGCAGCAGGAAGCAATGGTTTATGGGAAGTATAGTCTTAATATTAAGAGACACTAGCACTAACAACATTTTTTTGATATCGTGTGTACTAATGGTCTCAACTGTGGTCTCATTTTCAACAATTATACCAAGGTAGTACATTTAGCAATGATATGGAAAATGCTTCACTTAACACTCAATACCTTATTAACAAACAGACATACATACGCATATAAATACATACACTTATAAATAGATTTTCTCAGTTATTTATTCCTAAACACAATATATTTTCATTGTCATAGGTGTGGCAGCTGGGCTCCAACACTCCAAACTTCACCCTGGAGGGCCATGAGAAGGGAGTCAACTGTGTTGACTACTACAGCGGAGGAGACAAGCCCTACCTCATATCAGGGGCTGATGATCACCTGGTCAAGATCTGGGATTATCAGGTATCCAGGACCTGCACTTTTTATTCTCAGCATTATAATAGTGGTAGTAGCAGAAGTTGCAGCAGCCACTGCATGAAAAGTCAGGTAATCTTCAGTAGGCAACGCTGTATATTACTGTGGAAGTTCAGGTTAACAACAGTTCACAGGAATTTGTCTGCAGCCCAGAAAACTGAAGGGAACTGCCAGGAATTGACACTGTGCTAATATTTCTTCAAATGCAAACAGACCAATCAGGGTTGCAGGGAGCTATAACTCCTATTCTACATTTAAGAGCTTTAAACATTGTAAATGTGGAAAACCAGAAGGTTTATCTATCACTGAACTAACACTGAACTAAACAATGTGTGGACAACGTCGGTTAGGACGACGTCAGATAGTGGTAGTAGTAGTTAATTTCTACAACACTGTATATATAAAAACGTTACTTGGAAATGTGGTTTGACATGCTCATCCACTCACCCACTTGGTGTCACTCAGGTAGGAAGCAACACAGAGACACAAAATTTCAAGTTGTTATTCTGGAGGAGGTTACAGAGGCACAGAGTGATTAATGGGATTTTTGCTCTCTTATGGAGGAATGGTTTCTAGAGGCAAAAAATAATTGATCAATTAATAAACTTCACAAGTGTAACGAAATAGACTACTAACAACGTTCTGATATATGTAAATCCATTTAAAAAGCAAAAGCATTACCACTGAATACTGATTCTGTAAATGTGCTATCATTTTAGCCTCCATGAATTAAATTTATATCTTACCTCCCAAACATACCATAACTTCTGTGGTTGTAAGTTAGGAGTCTTTTTTTTTTTTGCACATTTGCCACATTTTTCAGATTATCTGAGGAAACTTATTGCATGTACTCACAAGCATGGTAATGTATGCATAGTATTGTTTTCTAGATAGATACTGCTACATAGTAGTAGACAATTATTAGAAATAAATCATACATTACATACATAAGATAGAGATAAACAAAAATATTATAATCCCCCACCCATTTACCCATGCGGTGATTCCACTTGGCTTATGTGCTGGATGTTTGTCGACTGACTTTGCTCTTTTCTTTATCTTCCAGAACAAAACTTGTGTTCAGACCTTGGAGGGTCATGCCCAGAATGTGACCTGTGTCAGCTTCCACCCCGAGCTGCCCATCATCCTCACAGGCTCCGAGGACGGTGGGTTGCATATTTAATGTGACATTTTGAAACAACACACACCCAAGAAATCTTAATTTGGTGTATCTCTCTCTACATTCATCCTGATGGTATCTTCTCAGGCACTATCCGAGTCTGGCACTCCAACACCTACCGACTAGAAAACACACTCAACTACGGCATGGAGCGGGCGTGGTGTGTATGTGGCCTGCGCGGCTCCAACAGTGTGGCTCTGGGCTATGATGAAGGCAGCATCATTATCAAGGTACACTGCAGTGTTTCAAATAATCAAATAATGGTGAAGTGCTTGGAAAAGTAATAGAGTAATAGCTAGGGGACAGATGAAAGGGATTTTCTTTTTTCATTATAGTGGGTAATTAGGGTGAATAGAGAGTGGGTGTCATTAAGTAGGAGAACATGATGTGAGGTGCTAATTGAAAAGATGAGTTCTCAGTCTATAACTGAAGATGGGAAGTAATTCTGCTGTTTTTAGTGGAGTAGAATGGAGGGAGAAGAATCCAAACCTAAGAGAGAGCAATGACCAAGCTGTGCAATGTAGTCTTCATCATACCCTTTCATAATAAAATGTATTATCATACACTTGTATAATAAAATGTATTATAGTTGTATATTAACCTAGAGTAAACTGTACAGTCGATGACAGTTCATGGTTATTATTTATATATTTTCCCCTCCTTTTCTCCATTTTCTCCCCTATGTTGTAATTCCTCCATACCTTTTCCTCCTCTTTGTTCTCACATTGCACCTCACTCCCTTTCTCCTCCACCCTCTGCCCAGCTGGGCCGTGAGGAGCCGGCCATGTCCATGGACTCCAACGGGAAGATCATGTGGGCCCGCCACTCCGAGGTGCAGCAGGCCAACCTGAAGGCCATGGGAGAGGCGGAGATCAAGGACGGGGAAAGGCTGCTGCTGGCTGTCAAAGACATGGGCAGCTGTGAGATCTACCCCCAGACCATCCAGCACAGCCCCAATGGGAGGTGAGAGACTGGGCTGTGGGGCAGCTTGATGTTGGTTTAGGTTTGTCTGATCTGAGTGAATTATTTATGGCCTCTTTCCCACCAATCATTAACATGTGTTTTGTATCCAGATTATGCCTCGCTTTCTTTTTCCCCTTGCCAACACCTGCAGATTTGCTTCATCACATCTCCTCCTCGCTTATATTTGCGTCCTTTAAAACTGACAGAAAAGTGCGAGATTCCTGGCAAATTGTCAGTGTTAATTTAACTTCAAGAGTGTGAAAATTAGCCCTTTGCCAGTATTAATATTAGGCCAAAGCCATCAGATTTGAACCAAATGCAATGTGAATATTTCGGAATGAAAACATGAACAATTTTAAAGTTACCAGAAGGTGATCTGTTAGCAAAAGTTCAGAGCAGTACAAAATTCTGCAAAGTTCAGGGTGGTAACAATGTTTTTCTCTGCTGTACAATAGTGTCGCAGCAGTGTGCAAGCTCTCCTAAGAACACATGAAATCAATTCTTGTGAAGTTCTGATTACAGGTTTTGAATGAAGTGAAGTGTGCATTTTACTGCTAAGAAGAGGGAAAAGTTTCAGTGATGTTCGTGACCCTTTCTCTCTTCTATCCTCGTGTACTGCCAGGTTTGTGGTGGTATGTGGGGATGGAGAGTACATCATCTACACTGCCATGGCCCTGAGGAACAAGAGCTTCGGCACAGCTCAGGAGTTTGTCTGGGCACACGACTCCTCTGAGTAGGTCCTACACATCCTGGCCAATCATAACTGTACCATACATGCACCGAGGTTCATCCACTCTCCATTCTGCTCAGCTATGTTTAACTCGACCGTGTGCACTGCATTTATAGGTATGCTATAAGGGAAAGCAGCAGTATGGTCAAAATCTTCAAGAACTTCAAAGAGAAGAAGGCCTTTAAACCTGACTTTGGGGCTGAAGGTGAGGTTAATTTCCTCTTCAGTCAACTGATCCAAAGAATTTCTATGTATGTTAGTATGTGTGTGTGTTGCTAAGTATTTGGCTGTCCCACAGGTATCTATGGTGGCTTCTTGTTGGGAGTTAGGTCATCCAGTGGTCTGGCGTTCTACGACTGGGACAACGCTGAACTGATCCGCCGCATCGAGATCCAACCTAAACATGTGAGTCGCACGCTCATGACCAATAATGGAGCCAAATGACAATGTGACTTTATGGACCTAAGTCTTATAAATGGATAAAGGAATGAATTGGCTAATGCTGGGTGAAGAGACTGACACATTCTTGGGGAGTGAAAGGAACATGAGGATTTATTTCTTCTGGCTTAGCCGCCTGTTATTTCAAATTACACACTGAAGCACTGGATTACTTGATGTTCAGCATCATACGGTAGTCAGTACACTTACTGTCTATTGCCTTGAGCCTCTTATAATTCATTGTCTTCCTGCCTTTAGATCTTCTGGTCTGACTCTGGGGAGCTGGTGTGTATCGCTACAGACCAGTGTTTCTTTGTGCTGCGCTACCTGGCGGAGAGAGTGGCAGCAGCCCAGGAGTCCAAGGAAGCCATAACTGAAGATGGGATAGAGGACGCCTTCGAGGTCAGAAACTCATTTGAGTGTTTTTCCAATTACACATTTCCAAACACATGACTGAGAATAATGCAATTAAATTTTAAACAGCTCATATTACTCATAATTCACAACAGGGTATCCATGGGTCCTTGAAAAGTCTGCCTAAGTTTAAATTTAATGCTAGAAAAACTGACTTAAAGACAATTATTAGATGTCTGTTAATCTGTCTCCCATGACAGATTTTGATTTTGATTAATTTGTAGTTTGGTGCAAATCTAACATGAATAGTGGTACTGACAGATTCTGTACATTTTGTGATATCAAGTCAGAGTTGGAAAGTAGTAAGGCAGACATGAAGTAAGGCAAATGTCATTAATTATATAGTTCAACCAAACTTACATGACTTCATCACAGTATGTGTGTCCACTCTTAGAAGGTTAATACAATATTCCAAACAGGATTAATTTTTATTGCATTTGCTGTAGTAAACACAGCTGAACATCATGCACCTAAGCAATTAATTTCTTGGCGTCCTGCTTTATGTAGTGCTCAGTTACATTTTTCAGAAGTTCCATTAGTTGAATTGGTCTTAAATTATAGTAATTCCAGATAACACTGAAAGGTCTTAAAAAGTCACACACACACACACACACACACACACAAGCTGCAGATACCCTCTAGAAGTGTGATGCTGGTGACCCTGGTACCATGAACTCATTATTAGCTTTTGTCAGTCTGGGTAAATTAACCATATGTTTACATTTTTTGTGAGTTTTTTTTTTTTTTTTTTTTTTACATTTACTGAGATGATCATTTACATTTCTTCATCTTTGTTTGACCCTGTCTTCTTGCTCCCCAGGTGCTGGGAGAGATCCAGGAGGTGGTGAAGACAGGAGTTTGGGTGGGAGACTGCTTCATCTACACCAGCTCTGTCAACAGGCTCAACTACTACGTCGGAGGAGAGATCGTCACCATCGCTCACCTGGACAGGTACGCTGCATGTACAGACATGTAACTGGCATGCAGGAGCAATTTATGTAATTAGTCATGTACAGTAACTAGACAAAGGAAATGCATTCATGCCTACTTTTCATTGCTGTTATGTTTTAATTAATTTGCAGTGATGAAAGTAGCAAAGGAGGATTAAGTAATCTTTTACTTTTATTGGCCTCTATCGGTGACCAAGGAATGGTAACATAAGATCTGTGGCAGAGCTTAGGGTGACTTGAAGTTGACATAAATAATAAAGTCACATTTTTACACAAGAGATGAGTAAGCTGGTTAATTAGAGTACAGATCCAACCGCAGTGTCTCGTGAAGAGGTAGCATATCACCATGCTAAATACTGGAATGATAATGCTGCTTGGTTGTTAGCTTTTTTTGGCTTGACTCCAAAATGTGTTGTGATGCCGGTTGCTCACTCATATCACCACCCTTGATTACTGACTACAAGTTATTACAAGAGAATTAAAGGAGTACAGACCAGAAAGTGAGTTTAGAAAGCCAGAAATCTCAGTACCTGGAGAAGTTACTGAGTCATTGGCATTAATTAACAGCCCTGTCAACCCCCTGCAGATATATATCATTTTTGTGTTATTGAACAGTAAAAAAAAATTGTACTTTTTTCGCCTTTAATTAACTAACACTATATGTTTTGTCAAGTTATCATTTATCAGGGGCTACTGAATCTTGGCTACTTCATGTTACATGTCATCCCTCCCTCCCATTCTTCCCATCACTTTTCATTGCAGCTGTCAAGTAAAGCAGAAATACCATCAAATATTCTTAATTAAATGCTTGAAAATTTTCAAATACAAGTCTTTCTTGTTGACCTGTCTGGTGTAGGACCATGTACCTGCTGGGCTACATCCCTAAAGACAACGGTCTCTATCTTGGAGACAAGGAGCTGAACATCGTCAGCTACTCCCTGCTGCTCTCTGTGCTGGAATACCAGACGGCTGTCATGAGGAGGGACTTCAGCATGGCTGACAAGGTCCTACCCACAATCCCCAAGGAACAGAGGACCAGAGTAGCCCTCTTCCTAGAGAAACAAGTACGTGTGTCCTTCTAAATGTCTCCGTGCAAGTCCTTGTCTTTCACTGCTTTTCTAACTGCTTGCACTTGCTATAAATGCAGGATTCACATTAATGCATGGTTCACAGGGTCACCGCGTTATGTTGCTTTTATAGAGCATCAGGCAACCAGATGGAGTCCACCCTCTGGGCAGAATCCTTGCGCTTAAAATGTATTCATCCAGGGAATGGTTTCGCTTGTCATGCATTCTCTTTTGGTACTGCACTGTTTTACATTCATACAGTCACACATATTCACACCAGGAAGCTGCTCCCTACTGTCAGAAGTCCTCTGGTGTTGGTCACTGACAGCCACTGGATCAGTTAAGGGGCACTAATGGCAAGCTGCTCCTAACTTTAGGGCCTCACCCCAGCTCGAGCTACTCAGATTTTTTATTCTTTGGTGTGCTACAATATATGTGTGGTGAGTAATTCTGGTGCGGTATGAATGTGTAAGTCTGTTGATTGTCTGTTTCCCTGTGTTGTGTAGGGCTTCAGGCAGCAGGCCCTGGCTGTGTCCACAGACCCAGAGCACAGGTTTGAACTGGCTCTGCAGCTGGGAGAGCTGAAGATAGCCTACCAGCTGGCTGTGGAGGCAGAGGTCAGAACACACACACACACACACACACACACAAGATAGATACCATCGCTGTCCAGTCCAGACCTCATATCTGCAATTTTGGTGATTTTCATGTTTTAGCTTAATTTGAGTATTTACCTTCTCCTCTGTGAGTTCAGAAAGTTCTACCACCCTTGGGGCTATGAAACCTTTTAAAAACTAATTTCATAAATGAAAAATGTACAGTCGTCAAGATAAAAACAAGACTGTTTTTCTTAGTTTCTGAAAAGTTGACATCTTGGAGACACAAGGTTTTGGCTGGACAGCAGCGATAGATAAGTTTATGAAAACTAGAGGGGTTAGTTTGCCTACTATTCAGCTTATTCTAAGTTGAATATCAAAACATCACAACTTTTAAGAATGGTTCTTTGAATACACACCATAAACACAAAGAGACTTGAATGCACGGCCACACTTGGCTTACTTGCAAACATTTACTATGCATTACTTCAAGACACAACTCTGACTGGCCAATGGACACATTCTGAGGCCTATTATTCCTAAATAGCCTGCTGTTTCACATAGCATACTGTGTATCACATGTAATGCAATCACTCTGCTGCCAAGAAGTCCAGGCCATTCTGTTGATTTCTACTGAAAACAACTAGCGACACCTTGTGCCAAAAAGACGTTACTCCTGCAGATTGCCCTGCGGAATTAGCTGCTGTAAGGACGCCTGTATATTACTTTAAGTTGTAATAATATAATTTTAAATCCATTTTTTGTGTCAGGTGATTCATGTCTTTAATAAGTTTCCGTGTAATAAGCGGCATAATGTACAGTGAAGCAGTCATTATTGCAAAATAAGCCCAAGCAGGGTGATTAAAAACACTGGCATGAACATTATCCCTAACATAGTGACTGCTCGATAGTGTATTATTCTGCAGTTTCATGCATTTCCCTCTGTGATAATCCTCTCTCCTCTCTCTGTGGTACCTTGGCATGTGGGCCCTTCAGTCAGAGCAAAAATGGAAGCAGCTGGCAGAGCTTGCAACTGCAAAGTGCCAGTTTAGTCTGGCCCAGGAGTGCCTGCACCAAGCCCAGGATTATGGAGGGTTATTGTTGCTTGCCACCGCCTCAGGCAATGCGGCTATGGTGGGCAAACTGGCCGAGGGGGCCGAGAGGGACGGCAAGACCAACGTGGCTTTCCTCACCTATTTCCTTCAGGGGAAGTGAGTATCTGACAACAGAGTGGATGGAGAAAGAGGGGGGGTTACATTTGAATCCAAATTTCACTTGACACTGCAACTTCTTTATATTTTGTGAGAGTTTTTTGTCATCACGAAACTGTGCTTGCTTTTGCCCAGATTGGACAAATGTCTGGATCTCCTCATCAAAACAAACCGGCTGCCAGAGGCTGCCTTCCTGGCCAGAACATATCTGCCCAGCCATGTGTCAAGGTACGGTTGTCTATAGCTGTGACTGGGTTGACAACAGTCTATGTCTGAGGAGTCTATCCAACTTCACTGGCTGCATTTGTTTGCATGGTTTAATCCTGAGTATATAAGTGTACCATCTGTGTCCTGCTCACACTTTGTATGTCCAATTTTGCCTTTTTGACTGTAATCAATAGTTGTTTTTACCCCCAGTGCAATGTAAATGTTCCTGGGACCAAACAACATGAGGCATATTTTTCTCAATTCCTATTCATATAAAAGTTTGTGCAGGACTGTTTCTCTGTATTTTGCATATTTCCATGTGTATCAACAGTGAGCTATATATGGTCCCCCTCCTATCTGCAGGGTGGTAAATCTGTGGAAGGAGAGCCTGTCCAAGGTGAACCAGAGGGCAGCAGATGCTCTAGCTGATCCCACCCAGTACAGCAACCTGTTTCCTGGCCTCCAGCAGGCCCTGCTGGCTGAGCAGTACCTGAAGGAGACTCATGTCAGGGTCAGACCTGCTGCAGAATACCCACTCATCATGGTCAGTAGAGTAACTAGATTGGAAAACTTTAAATGCTCTAGCAAAGATTAACTTGAATAGTGATCTGTACACATTTTTGTTCAGGCTTATTCTTAGATCTTTTAAAATGCCAGGCAAGTGTTTAACTATAGAATAATCTGAATCATCAGCTCAGCCAACTGCAACATTATCAGTTACCTATTTGAGATCATAGAGACTATTTCTCTATTCTTCAGCCAAATGAGGACCGCAATGTTCTGGAGGAAAGTGCTGGCTATGTGCCAAAAGAAGAGGCTCCTCAGCCAGAGGTAAGGACCAGACCCTCATACCTCTACATTATTGGCTATAGTCACGATGTGGCTTCTCAAACTGACCTGTGACCCACGGTTTGAAGTTTATTGACTGATTCAATTACTGGAGAATTTGCAATAAATGGCAGAAGGTGTAGATAGCTGTTTGACTTTATTTTAGATGAAAAAATCGTGTTTCTACCTTTGATTGTAACTGGATACGAGCTACTTGATTTACCATTTTAATATATTGGTCTTTCCCTATGTTCTATGTGCAGGAAAAAGCAGAGAGCATGGATGAAAGCCCCATGGCAGCAGTTGAGGTAGAGGCTGCTCCAACAGAAGCAGCACTGGTGGAAGATCCTATTCCAATAGAACAGGAGGCGATTGATCCTGTCATGGCAACAAAGGAAGAATCCATCGCAAAAGCAGCATCGCCACCACCTATGACAGCAATGGAAGAACAACCTATCCCAGTAATGTTAGAACAACCTATGACAGAAATGGAAGAACACATTGAGACAAAACAAGCTGAATCTGTTTCCTCTGAGGTGGCTACTTTTGAACCAGAAGTGGCAGCAATAGCGGAGGACGCCACCATTAAGTTAGAAGAGGCTCCTGTCACTGTAGAAGAAGACATTTTGGAAGAGCCCATTACAGTGTCTCCCCCCAAAGAGCCAGAGCCCGTGGAAGATGTCATATCATCACTTGAGACGAGTGTTCAACAAATGTCTCTGGCAGCTGATGCTGTACAAGATGTTGAAGCTATAGCAACGGCAGACAGTGTTTCTGAAACAGTACCACCTGCTACTGAGACAACACCAGACGCCATAGCAACAAAATCAGCAGCAAATGAGGTAGAAGCAACAGAAACCATAGCAGCAGAGGATGCCCCAGTTACCAACACACTAGTATTTTTTGATACTGATGCAATAGCATCAGAAGCCACAGCAACAGAAGAAACACCTGTTGATGAAGCACTAACCACAGATCTCATTGCTACAGAAGCCATAGCAACACAGGCAGCATCTAGCATAGAGGCAGCAGCAACAGACGAGACTTCTGTTCTTGAGGTACTTGTTTCAGAGTCAATACCACCACCCGTAGCAGTAGAGGAGCTCATAACTTTAGACGACTCATTCAGTTCAGGGGTGAATGTGCCTGCCCCTATCCCTGTCCAAACATTTCCAGACTTGGCCCTTGATCTAGCCCAAGACCAAGTCCCAGATACACTGCCAATAATGGAGCCGGTCCAAGCTCAGGTTCTGGTCCAAGAGGAACCAGCCATGGTGCTCCCAGTGGAGCCAGAGCCCAGCCCAGTCCCCACTGAGGAGGTGTCTCCTCCAGAGCCTGAGCCAGAGGTTTCAGCCCCAGCAGCAGCAGCTCCTTCAGAAGGGAAAGTAACAGAGGAGGAAGACCCTGAAGGAGCCGAGGTACCAGCTGTGGACGCAGAACTGGAGATAGATGATGAGGTAAAGACAGCATTTTTCAAGCCGATGACCATAATTCCCCTCTGTAGCACGAATACTGAATCTTCCATTCACTGTTTACTAAAATGAATTGCTGCATATAACTGTGAACTTGCCTTTGCCACATTGCTTGTAATGTAAACTAAAAACACTTCTTGATTTCTACACACAAATGCTTTACTCCTTAGGGCCTGGATGATCTGGATTTGGACAACTTTGAGCTCGAAGATATCGATACCACGGATGTGAACCTGGATGAAGATTTCTTGAACGAATAGGAAGAGATGTCTTTCATGAGTCAGATTTTTCTCAAAGTGACCAAAGAACACAAGGGGCCAATTTCCTGGACAGGGATGAACTAGAGAATAATTTGCTTTCTGGGACATGAATTCAAATAGTCTCAGATTCAGCTTGCTCTAAGACTACAGGCAGGTTTAATTTGAAAGTGACGTTTGTCAGAAGAGAAACAATTACTATCCGTTTTTTGCTCTTTCTTTACTCACAATTATATTTTATTTCTACTGTAGATCCATTACAGATTTTAAGAGCAACTTTGGTCCAGTGCTGTGTGCTCAACCTCATTAATGCAGACTAGCACAGGTTCAAGGACTCCACAGTTCAAAACCAATTAATACGGGGTAATAGTGTGTTGCATGATATAACGCCACTTTTTAAGCCATGATTAACTATTTTCTGAATTCAGGCTTACTCCAGGCTGTAATCTAAATCATGTCAGGGAAACCAGCCCATGTTTTGTTTTTAATATGTGCCTTTTATAGTGGAAGTGGTGAGGGGAGAGTCGAAAGGGATGTAAAGAAATGTGCTTTAGATTATGGCTTTGAAATAGGAGTGGTGTGAGTGTGTGTTTGGGAAATGGGGGCACACTGCAATCGGGCATCTCGTTGCTCAGATTGTTGACCTTGTTTACACTACAATTGTTTAAGTCATAACATAAATCTTTACTGCAGCAGTTGTGGAACAATCAGTGTAATTAACCAACAGTATTTTTACATCTCAACATAAGCAAAACACTCGGGCAGTAAGATGTAATTTAAGTGCCACCTATTTAAAGTGAAAATCCACGTATTTTGAGCTGACTGAAATGATGGACATCACTGAAAGCTATTTTCAAACTCTTATTTCATACCTCTTCCTCCTTTTACCTCAGACAACACCACTGCTGTCCAGGGTGTTATTAAAGCCATTAAGGAATTTTTCCACTTTGAATAAAAATTTTAGGTGAGTTGAAATGGAATTGGACCATATGCTATTAGTGACTTTGCAGCTATGCATTAAGATTTGAATACCCTGTCCTTTCTCTAGAAAATAGAAATTTACGTTTTCACACTACAATATTGTTTTTGTAGCTAACCAGAGATGTATTTTGAATGTTTACATGGGCAAGAGCCATATCTATTCCAAGTGCCATGTTTGCCAAGTTCTAAGTTTTGTAAAACATTGAACAAGCCCAAGATTCAGACAAATCTCCATTAGGCTCCACCCTTAGTCTTGAGCGCCTCTCTGTGGCTGACTCCTAATATTCTGTGCATGTTTACTTCTCAAAGGATAATAATGAATTTCTGAAATGCAATGCTTTCCTCCTGTGGCTTCAAAGAAACCAGGACAGAGACATTGATGGATCAAAATGTTTGAGATAAAATGGTTATCACATTCTGCTGCCTTTAGTGCATCACACTGTTTGATATGAATCATTGTTTCTGGTATAGATGCAAGTAAGGGTACTTTTTTCTGTTTTAGAGGTGTTTTTTAAAACACAGAGGACTAGAAAAGCAAATACAATAATTCTATCTCAATAAAGTTTACAGTGTTATCCCAGCCTCGAGTTATTTATTTTAGTCAAAAACCAAGACATTCATGTACAAAGACCTCTTTATTTTGTTATGTACATCAGTTAACTTGACAGGCAGGATTTGACTCAGAACTCTCAATGAAATACATAAATAGACAATCAGATAAGATGGCCAGAGGGAATTCCCTTGAATGTTTTTTGTCAATACATCACATTTTGTGCATCAAGGTGTTTCATAGGTAAATCTTCAGTTGCATCATCACTGTGCACAGTACAGCTTTTTTTTTTCCAAACATGAAGCACATTTGCGGTGGATCTGGACCCTAGCAGTAGAAGGACAGAACACTGTCAGGTTTTACATACAGGCAGGTAGATCCCAGTCTGTCCCTCTGAGTGTGGTTACAGGTCCCAGTTGAAGGAGGATAGTACATTTCTATCTAAGAGTGGGTCAGTCAGGCAGCAGAGCTTTCAGCAGCTGTCTGTTCATAGGCCTGCAGGGCCAACTCAATGTAGCCCGACCTCTGGGACTCCTTCTGGGCATAGATCTGCAGGGATAAGGGTCAGAGGTCAGCCTCAAAGGGAGAGGGGAAATAGATCACCTTAATTAATTACGGGTGGAGCTGTGGACACAACTGATCTGACCAAAAAAAACGTGTCAATCTATAATAATCATGATATTAACTTTATTTGTAGCTCACTAATGACAGTTTCCTAAGTGCTTCACAATCAAGACAAATAAAAACACAAAAACAAAGACTGAAAAGGCGAAGAAGTCAGTGTTTAAAAAGAAGAAGTTGAAGCCTTTAGTGGAATACTTCACCCAAAAATTAAAATTTCGTTATCTACTTGCCCTCATGTAAATTGAAGCACTGTTGAAGTTTGTAAATTCACAAACAGTGCAAATATGGGATAACAAAGCTGGGAAAACTGGGATAACAAAGAGCAAAAAGATGATCACAAAATTACTCCCAACAGTGTAATCCAAGTGTTGTGAAGCCAAACGACTGCACCACGGGCCCAAAACTCCAATATTTACTTCATTATCCACTAGATTTTCTGCACTCACAAAGCCCTGGAGTCTTACTGTCCTCAATGCTCCTTGTACTTACAGGTTTTACAGTCATAAACTATATACAACTCATTGTGCATTCAAGCTCTTTTCAGCCAAAAATAATGAAACAAAAGTAGCTTTTTTTAGAAATCAAGTCATACAAAGCTACTTCGTGCTGCAACGACAGAATGAGGGAGATATTTACATCAGTTAAGTAATTAACATTTTAATGATTATAATGTGAAAGTTGTATATGTGTGAGAAGTAAAAGTTGAAGTATAAGAATGTCACATCTTAGCATCTTGGTACTGACTTACCCATTTGTATATGCCACTTTTCTGGGTTGCTCAAGCGAGCTCTACCCATAATCCAACAGAGCATGAACAAGTGTAGAAAATCAAGGAGATAATGAGGTAAATACTGAAGTTTTGGGCCCCTGGTGCAGTCATTTGAGTTCAGAACGCTTGCATTATGCTGTTTGGGGTAACTACACAATTATTTTTGACCCCCTGATTTGGAACTGAATGAACCAAGTCCCAGCCATGCAGAGCAGAGCTGGAAAACTATGTGTTATCTGGATTTAAAAACACAACAGTGTTTCAGCTGACATGAAGGTGAGTAAATTATGACCATATTTACATTTCTGAGTGAAGTCTTCTTTCACAGTGGGTGTGGGGGGGTATTCATTACAGAAATCACAATGGTAAATGGTCAATGAAGCTCCCTTCAAGAATCTTTAAGTGTGATGTCTGGCATGTTAGACCACTTGAGTTAATGCAAAGGAAATTGGTGCAGTTATCCCTGCACAGACGAACACGTGTGTCAGTGAGTTAAGTATCAACCATGACTAAATGAAAGGCCCTGTGCTGCAGTGACTCTGGCAGAGAGATATGCGCCCCCGTGTCTCCTGCTGCTAACCGTTCACATTAAATGGCTGTCATTCCCAATGTCCCTCCCCATATCTTCCAGGCGAGGGCTTGAGCTGTGAGGCCTAATAGAAGCTGATGTGTCCTGGGCCTGGCCCCTGAGTTCCCACGCTAGACAAAAACCCCAACCTCTCACACAGGAAACCTTAGATGAGATGGTCGCGACCTGACCTCTTCACAGCAGTACTGTGTTCCCCCTTTCTCCTAATATGTGTGACTTACAACTTATATGACCTGCACAATTCCTGGATCAAATGCCACTATTTTACATGTAATAGAAAAGCAAAGATAATTGGGTATAAATCTAGGAACAGGCAAGTATGTGTGGGAAGGTCCTGAAACAACATGAGTGTCAGAGGACATTTCCGTCCAGGGTTGATCAGTTCTCACCTTAAGCAGGTCAGTACCAGTGGCCTGCTGGCTAGCAGCCTCCTGGGCCGACTCACTGTGCGGGTGCACCATATGGAAGAGGGACACAAGGCTCACTGCATCTTGAAGCCTGGGAAACACACACACACACACACACACACACACACACACACACACACAGGCTTAGCTGAGTCTGTGTCAGTATGTGCAGACAAAAGGTCATGTGTGGTAGCGTGACCACACTCGATTTAAAAACATGGATGAAAGGGCAGGACTGCAGCTGGATATTCCATCCTGGCCATCACTTGGTGATTGGTGTGACATCTCTCACACCAATCTTAAACATGCATTAAAACTAGGGATGGGTATCAATAACCGGTTCCTGTTAAGAATTGATTAGAAATGGTTCAATCCATCGACATAATTAGCCTTTATGCTTAACGATTCCCTTATCGATTCTTTACATTAAGCCGGAGCGGCCGGACCTTATGTCGACGTCACGTGACGTGCCACACGTCAATCACGCTCATCAGTCAGCAGCAGAATTTCCAAGACTTATTTATTTACGTCCAGAGATATCCAGATCCAGTGATCAATTTCATATTTATTTACTTTTAAAATCAATAAAATGTTGTTGTTGACACAGAAAACCTGTAAAGTCTACTTTCTGTACACCGAAAATTCACAGGAGGAATTGATAAGGGAATCGATAAAGAATCAGATCGATAAGCAGAATTGATAATGGTATTGGTATCAATAAAATCTTATCAATACCCATCC
>OMKZ01018446.1:0-18500 GCA_900302535.1 Neoniphon sammara | reverse complement strand
ATACTTTGCGCACACACACACACACACACACACACACACACACTATTTGAGGTTGCCCTTTGTCTAACCTCTGTCAGACAGTAATAGAGACAGCACAGTCGACTGACAAGTGACAAGCATTCCTTTCCTCTATTTTACTAACTACACTAGTTTTGTAATTGTAACTCTACAGTAGCTAAGCTGTTTAAAATAACCCAAATAACAGGTTATGTAATGCTGGTTTTCAATGCTTTTTAGATGAGTTTTAGTCTCAATAAAAGGAAAAACTGATAGACAAATGAGTTTGGTTTGAGGTCAGGCTCAAACCAGAGCTGTTGCATAATATGGACAAAATCAAATATCACAATATCTTTGACCGAATACCTTTATACTGATAGTGTAGGGATCTGGTGCTTTCATAAGATATTTGCACGTGAGACATTTTTGATAGACACGCATCAGTAATGTGGATAGGACGACCGAGCGGGTAGAGGCGAATAATATAACAGATAGAACAGTCTAATGAGTTCAGAAAATTGCCTCCATTTACTGTGATGCAGCCTTTAAAACCAACACTTATGCCATATCATGATGTCACAATATCCACAATCCCAGATGATATCTGGTCTCATATCTGAATATCAATATAGTATTATTGTTGAAAGTGCAGGGTGTGCACATCACTTGGTTCAGCTGCATGCCCAGATCTTGTTAAGTATTGTCGGATCATTCCATATCGTTTCATACTGAATATTGATTACTTTGAGAAATTAATGTCTCCTTGTAGAATTGAATCAATGTGCATCTTTTCATTGTGAATCACTCAGTGTCAACATTTTACCACTTTACATGTTGAGCTGTTTTTTGAGCTGTGATTGTTTTTTGTTTTTTTGTTGTTTTTTTTTACCTATCATGCGAAGGCTGTCCTTGCAACGTTCCCTTTGCCAGAGCTGAATTCAAGGCTGCCCTACATTCTCCTTGTATTGTGGAACTGCGAGTGGGGGTTTTGGCAAGAGATAACATTTTCCCTCTGCGCTCTCCATTATGGACGATAACGTTGCTTCTAATTAATATCTCTGTCATTAATTTGCCGTGACACATGGCCTCCCTCCACACCCACCCCAACCAGCCAGCCAGTTAGCTCCAAGCCCCAAAGCCCTATTTAGTCCCTGAGCACCAAACTGGCTGGGAAGGGAGTGGCAGTCAGAGGAAAGAGATCGGACAATCTGATTTGGTTTCAGTCTTTAGCTTTGTTTGCGTTTTTTTTTTTCCCCCTTGCTTTCTCTCTCTCAGCGATTCCTCATCAAGGTCTTCTGCAAGTAGTTTGGTGCTATTTTCAACATTCAGCACGACGGCGCTGAGTGCACACTGTTTGCCTGCAAGACTGCCCCTCTCAGTCTGTACTGCCCAGAGAGCATTTCACATATTATAGCTATTTTCTGAATGATGGGTGTGGATAAAGTGTCTCGCCATTACAGCGGCTTATGGGTGGGAATTATCGTTCAGGCTGCGTTTTTGAAGGTGTGATGATGATGGCAATATAGCAACGGTTGCCCTTGGTTTCTCGTTTTCTGGGGAACCTTGCTTCCTACCGTCATTTGTTTTGTCTGTTGTCTTTTAAAAGAGAGAGAGAGAGGCCCAAGTAAACTCAAGAATAGGCATGTAATGATCTATTTTCAGACAATGTTTTGTGATTTAAGAAATGCGAGGCAATATAGAGGTATGACAAATTTACAGACATGGATGGGAAGATTCACAATTTTTTGTCCCATAACAAGACACTGTTTTTTCTAATCCATTTAATCCGTTATATTGCCAAAGAATTATGTTTGCCCATCTTGAATTTGGTCCATAATCAATTTGATTTTGACTTAATTTCTGTCTTTATTTTGTATTTAGAGTCCAATGTGAATTGAACTGTGTCATGTGCTGAGCATCTCATTACATATCTAGCCAGGGAAGCACATGTTGCAATCTGTCTTAACCTTTAAAGTAAAACACGCTGACAGGAGAAATGGGTTTTTTCAACACCGGTTTGTGGGCAGTAACTTGCCCTCAGTGTATTTTTAAACCCACTGATGGATAAGGCTCAGAGGATAGTACGTACTCGCATACTTTGGACTGGACGGAGAGGCAGTAATAATTGATGGAGGTTTTTATAGAAAGCACAAGAAGTGGACTGACGGAGTCGTGGTCATGACACTTACGCTGTGCTCTTATCTCTGCTCTTTTCTCCTCTGCTCTGCTCTGTCGTACCTCTCACTTCTCTCTGTTTCAACTTCCCATTTATTCCCGTGCTTGTTTTCTCACTTTTGTCTATCCTGCTCTGACCTCCCTCTCTCTCTCTCTCTCTCTCCCCCCTCTCTCTCTCTCTCTTTCTCTTTCCCTCTCTCTTTTTCTCTCCAGGTTCAGGAGAATGTTTTTGTTGAGTTCAACCACCAGGAGCTGCTTGAGTTCTACAACAAGGTCTGTTTGTTTACTTTGCTTATACATAGGCCTGTGTGTGTGTGTGTGTGTGTGTGTGTGTGTTTCTTCCAATTTTATTCCAGTTGCTAATTTAATTTTTGCATCTCATCTCGACTAGTCTCAGCCAGACAAAATCCATCTGCTTGCCCGTCTCTCATACTTTGAAATATGATGTTACCTCTCTCTTACACTTTCTGTGTGTGTGTGTATGTGTGTGTGTGTGTGTGTGTTTCTTTCCTCCTAACACTCAACCTCTTCTCCCCCTTTTTTTCTTCCAGCTAGAGATCGTGCAAGGCCAGTTGGATTCCTTGACTTGATGCCTCGTGTTTGTTGCACACACACACACACACACACACCATGTAGCTGTTTTTGCTGACAGCTATGACAGTTGTTAATGGAGGCCTGCTGATGCCATTGTTGTTCTTATTTACAAGAGAGAAATATCAGAATTTGATGGCAGCAGCTTCTTGCCAGTTTGAGCTCCTTTTAATCCACTTTTTGTGTTTGTCAGAGGAGCATCTCATTATGAACCTGATGATTGTTTGTAATTTCCGATGGATTCAGATTACTGTGTCTTTGTTTAATCAAGCAATGGGTGGGGGGATTTTGAATAGAAAGGTTTACATTTATACTGTATATCAATCCAAGTACTACTTTTAAAAATGTATTCTAAATAACATTTTTCTAATTAACATTTTTCTATTCTGTGCATGTTTGTCAAAGTTTGATTGTCCAATGAAATGGTTATAGACTCTGAGGTAACATTTACCATTCATCATTGCAATGATACCATATTTCAATGACTGTCAGGTTTAACACGTAATGTATAATGTATGTACACCCCAGGAAAAATTCAGTGAAAGGAAATTTGACTGCATCCTTCAGAAATGCAACAATTAGGTCCATTTTCTATGTTAGAGAATGAAATAATGTCCATGTAGCTTCAATAAAATCTCAAGTGGAGGTGGAATTCATCCATATTGTGTTATTTAGTGAAGGCTCATTATTTCTCATTAGGACCAACCTGGACTGGTGGTTCAACAGATGGGAATTCTGGGAGGCATAGCGCACCACCAGTGTGTGTGTGTGTATGTGTGAATATGTCCTTGTACTACATGCATCTGTCCTTGTTTGTGCGTGTGTGTGTGTGTGTGTGTGTGTGTGTGTGTGTATGTGTGTGTATGTGTGTGTGCACGCGCGCACACCTCCTCTCCCCTATTTTCAACACCAGCTTGAAGAGGAAAGTTCTCCGATTCCCAGGTGTTTTTCTTTCCTCCCAGCAGTGTCTCAGCCCAGTCAGATCTGCTCATTAGCTCTATCACTAGTTCTCTGATCCAATTTAATAGTGTGTAATCGATACATTTCTTAATTATTTACCTACATACACATATTTACCTACACACATACATGCATAATTGCCTACGTACAATGCATACATAGTCACTTATTTACATACATACTCAGCTGCACATAGGGTGTATGCAGAACCTTATGTCTTAAAATGTCTTGAATTCAGTTATACAAATATCAGGGCCCAAAACTCATTAAATGATCTTAAATTAGTCTTACATTCAACATAAACATGCCATCTAACTTCATTTATCCATCTTTTTGTCAAAATTAATCATTCTTCTGCATTAGAGTCAACATTTCTGATGTTATAGAAATCTAAGCCTTACTTCTGACCTTATTACAGCCTATATATACTGACCTGCCACACTTATCTGTAGGGAAAATGCCATTTGTAGATTAACCAAACTCCCTTTATACTTACCTGTCACACTTGCAGTACCTGTAGAGAGAAATCCAAGAAAATCCTTGTACTTATCCGTCCCAAGTTCTGTGGAAAAAGTCTTATAAAGGACTTAAAAGCCTTAAACTGAACTCTCTGATACCTGTAGACTCCCTGTACATTTACCCGCATACACGCTTATATACTTTCCTACATACATATATATTCACCAGTTATTTCTCCATTACTTTATTATTTTACAGCTCACCCCAAGACATGCTTGTCTATGTACATGCAGTACTTTGCTCATCTTTTCCCTTGTTGCAAAAGTATTTCAAAATGCATGTTTCTTTTTCTTATATCTACCCTAACTAACTAATTATTATTTTATCAAAGTGAATAGGAAAGGCTACAGATTTGAGCGACTTCGTGATGGAAGCACTTCTCTCTCACCAGTCTTGCTGTTTTATGGAACTTGAAACATATTCACAAAGTAGATTTTCAGCGTGAAAAGTTGCCCTTCAATTAGTAAGAGCCATTGAAAACAACTTTCCCATCTGGTTTTGTAGCTGTTTGTATCTAACCTTAGCAGGCAGCAGCTGTGTTAACAGGATAATATGCATGTAGAGAAGACATGCAAACACAAATACACACACAAAAACACACTCGCACCCACTCGCACCTTGTAAAATGGATGAGTTAGCTGTTCAGTTTAGCGTGGGAAGCCTGCTAGCAGTTGCTGCCTTCTTCTGTGCAGGAATTAAAATGTACTCTAATCCAAAAGAAAGAAAAGAAATCCAAAACAAATCATTCTCTTTTACTTTTTCTTCCATTTCTGAGAATGAACCTTTGAATGAAAAAATGAGCTTACACACACACACACACACATAAAAAAAGTATTGATGAATCGAAAATGCAAAATTACTCACTTGTACAATTTCCACCGGGAAAAAAAACCAAACTCCTCTCTTTCTGTCGATCAAACTAAACCGCTCCTGGCCTGGCTGTTGTTTTTTTATCCAATTGACAGTTTTTGCCACCATGTGAAAACGCCTGCAGCCACAGGGAGCGCCGTGTTCCACAGCATGGTGAACAGATGGTAAGGCCGAGCAGAGATGGCCGCCCCCAAAAAAACACTGAGAGAGGCTCACACTGAGAGCAGGCACAACACAGTACACAGAGTCCCAACAAGAGAGACAGGGAGAGAGTGTGTCTGTCTGTGTGTGTGTGTGTGTGTGTGTATGTGTGTGTGCATGATGGTGTGTCTCTGTGTGTACTTGTCAAAACTGTTTGCCTGCTCTGGTGTGTGTGTGATGAGGCAAACTAAGTCCTGCTGGACACTGCACAAACACGCACCCATAGCGCTCTGTTTTTTTTATAGAGCGGCTGGTCAGGGGTGCTGTGCCTTTCCAGCTTTAATAAGTGTCTAATGGACTTACCTCAGTGTGAGGCGGCAGTCCTACAGGGCCGAGAGAGCTTGGCCGCAGATGACAGATACAGATAGCTGGCATGCACTCACACACAAAAGCAAGCAGATAAACAATTGAACCCGGTCTCTTGTGCTTTACACCCCTACCAATGACAAAAAATAGGCGCGCTGCATACTGTATGTTTGCATGAACCTTCATAAGTGCCTGCAGGAGGATTTATGCATGTGTCTGTGCATGTATCAGCTGAATCCTCCGTCTGAGCAGCTACTGTATGCTTGTCCTCCGCCTGCTTGACAATCAGTACTACTTTTAAAAGAGAAAGACAGAACCAGCTGTGAGTGTCTTTTGTAAAATGTGAACAATAGCAACGAGTCAACAATATTACTGAGCGGCGCAGATAGTACCAGTCTGCTTTTACAAGCACCAACCCTTCACAATAGACAAACTGTCTCTCAGCAACTAATAAAAAAAAAATACAATAGCGCAGAGGTAGTTACGATCCACAAATCTGTGCTGAGTCAAAAACAATATGTTCCTGCATGCTCCGTGTGCGCCTGACTTTTTTTTGAGTTTATCACAATGCTCTCAAGCTAAAGGGTGGGGGCAGTGATAGGACACCCGCTGAATAGAGGAACAGAAATTTGACTGCTAATCCCTGGTCGGTATTTTCCTGATTTCCTGAAAATTTGTCCCCACCATCCAAAATTCTTAAGGATTACCAAGATTATGCGGCTCATTGAGATGGTTTCATGAGAGAGAGCTGCCAAATACGCCTGACAATCTGGTGATCGGAATCCTTAAATCCCATCCTGGTTCCGTTTTTTTACTGAGTGTGCGAGCATAATTTGACAGAATAAGGATGTATAATCGTGCTGTACTGTTCAGGACCAAGCTGATGCAATGGATATTCTCATTTAATGAGAATTGTCCACTCATTCGAGCCTGACATTATTTAAACAAATGTATTGCTTCTAATAGTCGGGCGATGGTGTCACAGATGAGCACACTGCTGAAAGAGCTGAATAGGTTTCTGTGCTGTTTCTCAAGGCAGGTTAAGGCATGATGCAGCAAAATGCAAAATACTTTAAAAAAGACTACTGCTGTAATATAATCTTTCCCAAGGCCATGGTACACTGGCAACACTCTGAGATAAGCAATTTTATCATCAACTGTCATGTACAAGAATTTTTTTCATGATACATATCTACTTTATAGCCCACAGTGCTTCCAACATTTTTTTTCCTATTGTCATTTTCCAGCCTGATTGCTCTCTCTATTTAATATATTTTATTTAATGACACCTTTGACACTCTCTCCTGCTTCAGACTTCACACACAGGCCTTGGAGCTGCTATGTAAAAACTCGGTTGGGCCCTGAGCAGCTCCACTGGACCAATTGGGGTTAAGTGCTTTAATCAGACTATAATGGGGGAGAGTCGGGCACCTTGACAGTAGAGTTTAAAGCGGAGTATTTCCTCACCCAGATTTTCCCAGCTGGTCCAAGCTTTGAACAGATGACCTTCCAGGCGGGGGCCCATTTCTCTAATCTCTAGGACACGAACCCCGCCCCATTACTCTTTAGATTTTCCTATCTGCATTTCCCAAAATGTTCTGTGTGTGTGTTTGTGTGTGTGTGTGATGTGTTCTTTACAGCCAGCAGCATCCGTAAATGTAACACAAGAGCAGCACTGCACAATGCGAGAAGCTAGCTAGACTTGATGAGAAACAGATTTTCAAGCAGAGGTCTAAGTATCTCTTCGGGCAATAATTGTACTGAAAGAGAGCAGTCTCTCACATCAGTACAACCATTAACCAGTGTCAGTGCTCTGTCGGAGGCTTATAATAGGGTACATTTAGTTTGACATGAGTTTTATTCATCTTTAACAGAAAAGGGTGAGCAGGAGAGTGAGGATTGAAACACGGCCAATGCTAAAGCTTCTTGAGCTTACTTTACTTTTAAGTTTTATCCCCTGATACTGAATCCATGTGCAATACTTTTTCCTTTGGTTATTTCCGTAAATTGATTAAACAATGGGCTGCTTTGTAGCCCGAGCTCTGTCTGACAGCCATCCAGCTCTGTATAGGAGGCTTGGAAAAGGACTGGCATTGCCATCATGGAAGTGAGGAACTGGGATACTACCTCTGAAATACATTAGAACTACTAAATTCATCCTCCTCTTTTGTTCCCAAAGTACAGCCTGTCGCCATGTGTTGTTACATTTCTACTGTAGCCTTTTCCTGCCACATCAGTCACAATATGGGGATGCAAGTCAAGAGCCTGTTGCTTTGCCAATAAGAAACAATGTATTAGCATGAGAGTCAATCCCAGCCCAGCTGGTGCGGTCCAAGTTGCAGGCACTGCAGTGAATCATGATCTACAGTCTAATTAAACCAAAAGATTATTTAATACCAGACTATGAAACAAACATGAATCCCCAAGCAGCATAATTTCTGTAAAATTAAAGCTATTTTTTAATACAACCAAGGTGATTAATGCGCTAATCTGCAACGTTTCCAAAAAAATAATGTGATTTTCCTGCTTGGTCAAGACTCAGCTTCACAGCCACAGCCACAGTGATTATTTTCAGTTTGCACATCGATAGTTTTTCATGAAATCTGTGCATGCAGTATTTCTTTTGAAATGTGCACTTTTACTGTTTTTGCTGTTTCATTATATTTATAGAGGTACCCGTGCCCGTGTTAACTCTGACACCTCTGTGACACTGCAGACTGCACTTTATTCACACCTTCTCCAGAGCTGCAGTCACACAAATTGCACAAAGTGGTGTTATCTGTACCATGCAAATCTCCTCTAGCACACCTAGGGTGGCTGTATTTTGATAATGTCCTGGAAATGTTGTCCGGTGCATGAGACTTGTAACGTCAGTGCTATTAAAATGATCACACATCAGTTTTTTGGCTCTCATTCTCTGCGCCAATGCTTTGTTACAGAACAGCATTATCAAACGTTCAGCGGCTTGTCTCTAATTTGCACTTGCCAAAATTACCATTCTGCTTTCAACGCCTCCAACTCACCTGTGTTTATTCCCCATACAGACAAAACATTTGGAAATTGTTTTTTTTCCCTTCTTTCCTTTGCTAAAGTCTTTTTCTTTTGAACTATTTATTCCTGCTTTATGTTTTTGTTTTTTGTTTTTTACAAAATCATTTTTTTTATCCTTGTAGAGATACTGTACTTCTTTCTGCAGAGCACAGATGGAAAAAAGGTATAATGTCATTGTTTTCCCCACCTGTTTTTATAAAAAATGTTAACTTGAATTAAATTCGACTTAATTTTCTTGAATGGAGCTGAAAATGAATTAGATCACCCAGCTTCTCCTGCAAACTTCTCCTCTCCTCTCACAGTCTTATGATCTTACCATCACTCTCTCACAACTTCCCAACTTTATTATCTACCCTGGCCAGCCACTAGCCCCACTTGACCCAGCGGTCTCCAGTCCCCATACTGATAAAGACACATTACCCCCAGCCCCTTAAAGCTTCTTTTCTCCTCTGTATCTTCAGGGCCAATGTATTCCACTGGACAGGGGTTATTATAACTCTTCCTGTCCCTATCCAGTCCAGCCGCACAGCCCCTTCTTTATACAGATTGTCCGATTTTTTTCACAGCCCATAAAAGTCAACGCTGCCCTCTGCCACAGAGTTTTCTCCATACACCTTGAGGTGTGACCATATAAGGCGTTTGTCCATAGTCTAAATTGTGCACCAAGATAAAAAAAAAATGTGTCACTGCCATCAGATATCAGCTCAATAAACACAACGCTGTTTCTAATTTTCTGCGGGCTTTTGCTCGGCGGTGCAGCGTGTCTAAAATTAGCCCGCTGCTTTGTTTGCTCTGCCCCAGGAGTTGCTTGTCCATCTGGGGATCAGCAGCAGTAATGATTTGTGATTTCAAGCATACGCAGTGGCCTGATGTATGAATATCAATACAACTCAAGCTCACGAGTCAGTGTGTGGCAACAATGCACGCAACCAATGTCAATATATCGCAGGAATTCAACATCATAAAGGAAAGGGATGCTGTCCCTCTATAGTTTTTAATTACAAACCATAGCACAAACACCACATAGGCTTCTTCAATCAGATGTTATGCACCAATATCTGCTGCCCCGCTGCCCTCGGTCCCAGGAAGATAGAGCATCATCTGCCCTCTTATAGTACCCATCCATCCCAAATCCCCTTCTCTCCTCCATCGCTGCTTTCAATTTTCAGGGGCCTTACAGCTCCGGGCCTCTCCAGCCTTCCAGCTATCGCCATGATGCCTTCTTAAAGCCTCTCATCTTCCCCTCTCCCTCGCTCCGTTTCCATGCCCTGCTTAGCTGGCGACGCAGTTGGCAGAATGAATGGGCATGCTCATTGAATAGTGCTTCTCTGTTGGTTTACTGCCCTGGGTGGCAATGCCGGGCAGCAGGCCTAGTCTGGCTAGGTCTGGTCTGGTTTCCACCGCAGAGCCAAATTGGGCTTGCCAGGCCTTACTCATGATTCATGGCAGTCACTTTCCCCTCATTCCCCAACATCATTTCTGTGAGTCATCTTTTCATCTCCTTGCCAGCAGAGATGCTTAGCCAGCTGGGCAGGTTTTCCAATAAACAAGTAGCACTTTTGATCTTGTGTTATGATGTTATTGAGTCGACCCTGGCACCAGTAATCCCTACCTGGCCCAGCTGTGTTAGCTACTCTATGAGATGTTCACTGTATGTTATTTTTCAGCTGTAGTGTATACACTGTCTGAGCCACTTAACCTTTCCTAGTCTGCATCGGTCACTGATATGGAAGTTTTAGTCTGGCCACTGACTTCAGCTCAGACTTTTGTTCTGTTGTGTTTTCGTCTGTGAATGCACTGAGGTTGTGTTGTTGGCAGGCCTGGATTTCCCCAGAGTGTCTTCCCCGAAGCACTATTATCGTTGTTGTCCCATTTAAAAGGCAATTGAAAAATATTTTTCTGGCTCTAAGATGCTTTTGGGAAAACCTCGTTCCCTTGTCGCCCTAACCCCACCTCTCTCTCTCTCTCTGGACATTCGGCCGGCTCTGACTCCACACAAAGAAGTCGCGCTCTGCCCAGTGTCTGCTGAAGACATCTCTGGAGTCTAGCTGGCACCGCCAAGACATGACAGCACTGTCACCATGTACTACACTCTCTCTCTCTTTCTCTCCCCCCTCTCTCCCTCTTTCTCTTGCTGGCTATTCTTTCTTTCTGACCCTCTATCCTGCTCTTTCTCTCTCTCTCTCTCTCTCTCCCTCCTTGTCTTCCCTCCTTACCAGCTTCATCGTCTCTGTTTTCTTGTGTTTTCTGTCATTGCATGTGACATCATTTCTCCTGTTGTTTGTTCTTTCTGTCTTGTCTTTTCTTTCTCACTCTCTCTCTCTCTCTGTCTTTGTTCTCGGTCTGTAACTGCTGCAGATGCTTTGGTCATTGTGTCGTGCCTCATTGTGCGCGGTTCTGATAAATCTTGATTTGTTATGATTAGTCTCTGTATGTGATTCTGTGCCCCTTGGCACTGAACAGTCAATGGCTGTCTATGCTGTTTAGGGTCATCTAAACAAGGGCAACCAGTGGTGGCATTAACACGCCAACATGTGTCTTTCATTTAAATTCTGCAACTGTTTCCCATTTGATTGTTGCTGCTGTCACTGCTGCTGCTGTTTGTTATTGATGTTGCAGTGCGTGTGTGTCCCTCTCCTGCCCTGCGATGTGATGTGACCAAGCTGGGTCACACTGCAGCTTTTTTTTCTTTCCTTTTTTCCCTTTCAATCTTGTATTGATTTGTGTTTGTTTTGTTTTCTCGTTTGGCGTTGTCTGGAGCCGGGTGTAGCCTGGCCTTTCCCTGACTTTGTTTTGCTGTTGTCCCATTCTGCTGTCGTTGTTTTTGTTGTTGTTTTCGTTGCCGTGTGGAGCGAAGCATGCCACCCCCCTGCCCTGCGATGCCCTCACCAAGGTGGTACAGGCGTGTATCTGCAGGGTGTCTGCAGCAGCGGTGTGTTGCATAAACAGTCTCAACGCAGATGGTGCAGCATGCCTCTACACATGGCAGGTTCATGGCTGAGGGAGCTCACCAGCCTCTCTCTCGTTCCTCTCGCTCTCTTTCTGTCTCTTGTCTGTCGACGTCTGTCACTCTCTGCATCTCTTTCTGCCTCCTGCACCTGCTGCCCTTGTCTCCACAGGTCTGCCTCACCGTCTGTCTCTGTGTCTGTGCGTCTGCCTGTCTCTGTCTCCGTGTGCTCCGCTGTCTCTGCAAAGTCTCTGGCCCTGCAGACGAAGGTCTACCGGCACCTTTGAATCATCATTTCATCACTTCATCCATTCACCTAAGAGTTTTTCTTTGCCTGTTTGTCGGTATGTGCTTGTATACAGTGTAGTCACACACTTTTCAGCCAGTTGCTGGAAAGTTGGAGAGACTGAAATGAGGCTGTGACTCCTGCACAGCTAGATTGCAGAAGTGTAGTGCACAATATGCAAAATGAAATGAAATGCAAGCATGGACAAGTTGAAAATATCCAGTATGTCTAGTCACCATGTTTCTGCCTTGCAGGCATATGCAATACTCTCACTGCATTTATTAGTTTCTGTTCACTTCTTTTTGCTTGGGTCTGCTTGTCTACAGTGATAGTGAAATCAGATCAGAAGATGGAAAAAAATGCAGGTTTGTGTTTGCCCTTATTTTCAAACTGAGTTCCATCAAAATATATTGGACCAGTTTCTTATATACCTTGTCTTTCGGTTTGCATGCTTTTGTTTTCATTTCATACTGCCTGTACAAACACCATACATCTGAAAAGGAAAACAGGAATGTATTAGATAGCTAAATAAATGCCTCTCCTATCAAGGGTTTTATTTATGATATCAAATGAAGCCAACCAGCCAGCCAGAACAACCTTCCATCTGCCCCTGAATTTTTCCAGATACATCTGGGAAGTGGTGTTTTTATTTTTATCGATGGCACTTTAGAGCTATAAGACCAGTGCTGCTATTTCCTCCCTGCGATGGAGGAGTGAAATGGAGGGATGGAGTTAGAGGGTGGGAAGATATGAGAGGAGGAGGATGAAAAGAGGAAAAGTAGGACAGAGAGATGACTGGCTGCTACAGCCTTCTGGGTAGTTTGTAGCGGTAGCTGGTCTTATGTAGGACCTGATGGAGAATTTCTGCTCAGTTCAGTGAACACGGCGTGTTATAAACCAATTCAGCCAATTCAGCACAGGTGTCCTGAACTTGTGGATGGGGAATTAAGTTCTCTCTCAAGTCAGACGTCACTGAAATGGCAGGGAATTTGCAATACGCACCCCCCTTCAACCTTCAACAGAGGCTTTGCAGATGCATTCTACATCCCCCTAGTGGCCATGTTGGGACGCCACCGTGTAATTACAACGCAACCGCTTTGTCCGATTTACTGCTGGCAGCACTGCTAATGTCATGGTCAACTTTTGCTGTGTGGCTGGCTGCTCCATAAAGCAGAAATCCGTATCGTTATAATGTCCTCACGTATGATGGTCAAGTCACACCTGTCCTCGCTGACAGTGCTGTTAAAGTCTGTTCAAAACAGAGCCGTTACATATAAACCAGATTAATCAACTACAGTTGCAATCTCAGATACAGATAGATTAGCTTGCGCTACATGGAAAATAATCTTTAGACAACTGGAGTGAAGCACAGTAGCTAGCAGGATGTAAGCTAATGTGAACCCGCTGTCACATCAACATAATTACATCATGCTAATTTAATTTCAATTTTCAAGTAAATAATATATTCATATTCATGGTTCCTGGTTGGTCAATGACACTTTCACTCTGCTAGACATGAGAAGCTCCTCCATCTTTGCTGTAGTTCCATGGAGTGACAACATGCCGAAGGATTTCAGCTTTAAGGCAGGAAAAACAATGGAGAAGAAATCACTTTGCAGATAGGAGCAGAATACAAAACAAGCATCAGAGGGGCTGTGGAGATAACTTGAGTCAATAACAAAGAGGTAAAGGCACACTGCAATCGTTTGCCGTTTGTATGATGTGCCTCTTGGTATACAACAGCAGAACACAGCTGGGCTATACTTGCTCCTCTGAGTAGTTTCCCAAAACGAATGTGACGTACTTTACATTAAAAATGGCTAATCATAAAATGAGGCCACGGCAACATATGACACAGTCACAAATTAACCCTGTAAGTCCACAGCATCCACAGTTAAATGTAATATAAGCAGTTTTATAATGCACATGAAAATACCAGTGCAGAAGAAACGAGCAGCCCACATCACAACTAGTTTGGCAAACATACCTATATTTTTATTTTTATTTCTGGGCCAGTCAAAAAAGAAGGTTACCAAATAGGATCTGAAACTGAAGCAGAGTTGTCCCACCTCTGTGTGCAGCACAGATATGAGATGGCAGGTCAGATTTCAGGGTTGTAAGCAGCACAGAGGAGCTATTCACCTGTTAACCTGTCAGTCCAGATCTGTGTCCCACAGAGCTGTGTTGCAGGGCTGCACCACGGCTCCCAAATGCTACTGTACTACTTTGTCTGCAGAAATGCTATGCAGAAGTGAAATTAAAGTCAGTGCAGATAAGACAAAGGTAAAATGTGTCTGGTAACAACTGTGTTAAAATTGTGCAGGCCAGGGTAACATAGACATGGACTTGGCTTTATTTGTTCCAAACTGTTCATGCTTGTTTCCTGGTGTCTGTATTTGTTGAGGCTACTGTACTGGGTCTTGAATTGAAAGCCATTATAGCCATGGCATGTTTCATCTTCACCTCTCATCTCATTTTAATATATTTTGTGCAAATCATTGACAGTAGTAAACAGAGACAAATGAACTGAGGCAGAATGTAAGTGGTTTTTTAAGATACTTTAATAATATTTCAGTTTAATTAGATAGTATTGAGTGGAGAGTGAGAGGAAAGTGCAGAGAGAGGGAGCATAGTAACATGCAATCAGTGGTCAAGGGCTGGTCATGTGATGTCCTCCTGACCCCTCTGCACAAATCTTACTTCCAACTATGCTTTAGTTTCTGCGATTTTTTTTTTAAAAGTCTGGAGACCACAACAAATAAATATGCCAGTATTTGTATTCTGGAGGAGACAGCTGACCTGGAAATGTATTTGGAATAAGCATTCCTTCCTCTGCTGTAATGAAAATAAAGGTCAGGCACAGTGGGAGTTTTTTGGGGGGGTTATATGCAAAATGGACAATGTCTTTATGCTCTTTGGCTATCTCAAACTCCATGTTATGCCAAACAGGGGGTTACAGCAAGAAACTGAGCCCTCCCTCCACAACTAGGCACGTTTTTTGCATCACCAAGTGTGTCTGAAAATAATTATGTTTAATCTTGGAGATAATGTTATGAAATGAATATATGATTTTCTTTTTAATACCTCTGTTTTAAAAGTGCTACTAAATGCCCATAAATATTTCTACCTGGCTTTAAAACTACAGTATGGAACTTTAACATATAAATAAATGTTCAATATGTTAAATCTAATGCAAAACGAGTTCACACAACGATGATTAAGCTTATCACCCAACGGTAAAACTGTCTTTTGCCTTATTGCTGATTGTTTGTGGCGACATTCGCATGATGGTGCAACTTCACTAATTCGACTGGAATTGTATTGAAATTATAGCATGGCTGATTACCTTGTCCTATGATTCCACAACTCTCTCAAAGGTTTTTTTCTCCTCCCATTTTTATCAGTACGTGAAGTACGTGAAAGCAACTCGGAACTGCGTTTTTTTAAACAGCATTTAATTGCCTGGCAGAAGAGGGAGACAAATCATACAGAAGTGGAAAGTTCCGTTAAGCGCACTTAAAGTCACAAGGAAACTCCTGTGTGGACGGAGCCTCGCTTCCATGAGTCAACATATTTCTCGTTGAAACAGGATTTCGGCGTGGGACATTAAACAGGGAGAAGCAGTTCAAAAGTGTCCAAAAGTTCAAAACTGCTTTGTGCATAATCTTGAGCTGTCACAAAGTGTGGATACTTCAAAATGTATAAATCCCTGCCACCAGGACCTTACCCACGGTGTCTTCAGAAAGGAAAAGGAAAAGGGGTTTTTAGAATTGCACAAGCCAGGCGAGTCTCATGAGTTAATTACATTGTGAGACGCATCTGGTATAGAGTAAGGCCAAAATGTGGACTGTTCAATGTTTTGGAGGCCAGAGGGGGCCGACATTTATTTCATGCTCAAGTCAGAACGCATGTACAATGAAAAGTGGTCAGTGCAGGAAAAAAGCGAGAAATGCCACACAGCAAAACATGCAGGAGCAAAGGCAATGGTGTGTGGCAGGGTCCTCTGTGTCAAAGAAGCTATATCTGATGCTTTTTAAGAATTTGTCAGCGTGCATGCAAAAAGGAAGAGGAAATAACTGCTCTGAAAGCTTTATAGGGAGCAGAAGATGTTTTTAACTCCTCTTCCTACCAGATTTGGCAAGAGTTTAATCAATCAGGTATAGTTGGTGGGGAAGAAAACAACAGAGAGCCCAGTACTCCCAGCTGTGTCTCTACTGTAATCATGAGGGATCCATGAATGTGTAAAACTGAGTATCACTGCCATGCAGCTAGTTGCCTGACTTTATATGAATCACGGAAATGACTAAAATGAATTTATATTATGCAGGAACATTGCTAAATTGTTTTTGGTACAGTTTTGGTTGCTGAGTGGTAAATAGGGGGACCATGCTCACATTTAGGCCATGTATCAAGAAAGTGTTATTGGAGTTGCTGTGGTAACGGTAAATATTGCTCTCATATGCTAAGCTAAGAATTGTCTGCCTCGCTAATCTGTTTGCCCACATTTTGAAAGTACAGAAATGCACATCTTCCCTTTGACCTCGGAAGTTGATAGCGGGTGATCCTGTAGCAAGAGCTGCAAAAACCTTGTAATCTTGACTCAGTGAATTATCCATTCCGTGGTCGCAATGGATGGCAGAACATTATAGAGTCAGTGTTTCAACCAAAAATTCAAATTTGAAAATCGATTGGATTTTGATTATATGTTGTTCAATCTGTAGTTTGCCTGCATGATTTGCAAAATGGTTTGTTGCAATGTAAATTGTGGTTAAATTGTACCTAAATGGGCCAAACATTCAAAATCATTGGAATGGTCCTTTAATTTCAGTGTTAATTTAACAACACATAGCACTCGTTTCCTGAGCACCAACTTCTTTGTTACACCATGTGTGTGTGTGTGTGCGTGCATGTGAATGACAAAGAAGTCTCTCACCTGCTAACCCAACCTGCCTCATTCATGTTTCATTATAACCCCAGGTCCTAAAATTAGGACAGTTGCATCAATTCTTTAAACTCAGAGAGAGAGAGAAGGGAAGAGAACAAGAACCCATTTCATGCTGGAGACCTTCTTAATCCCTGTGACTGCTGTCCCTTTAACACCCACTCTCACATACACACACACACTCACACACACACACACACACACACACACACACACACACACACACACTGACTCTTCTGAGCAAGCTACCCCCATCACATCCATATTATTACACAGCAGCTAATCCTGTTTCCCAAATCCCAGTACCTTGGACTCCACAGAGAAAATCCTATTGGTGCTGCACATTTCTCCATATGCTTTAGCATACAGGAATCCTCTCTCCTCCAGACTGCCTTTGTCTTTTTGCTGCCTGCATGTTCTCTCCTGCAAATCACCTCCTAAATCCCTGCACCCCATCCATAATCAACAATGTCTCAAGTTTATTGCATGTATTGTTGTTTGGAATATCTCCGGTAGACACAAAAACGCACAGACAAAGAGGATGCTTGCCATCTTTGTCTGCCTGCCTGCGTGCCTGTCTGTTGTGTTGCTGTAACTAACTTGGTGGTTTATTTATTGGTCTGTTTGTTTATTGATAGAGTTATGGTTAAGAATTGATGAGGCTGTATTCTTTTCTGTGAAACCTGAGTGTTTGTTACAAAGAGAGAGGAGAGGATGGGCTGTCAGATCACCTCCATTCAATCTGTACTTTTAATTCATAATTAATTGTGTGACGTGAGTTTGCATGTGTGTGCGCACACGTGTGTGTGCATGTGTGTGTGTGTGCATGTGCGTATGTGTGTGCTCATGTCTGTCCAAAAGTGTGATAACTGACAGGCTTTTCTCGGCAGCCAGATGATGCCTACTTCACCCTGTGTAGCGAGGCAGCTGCTCCAAGACTACTGTGCCAACAGGATGGATTAAGCTGTGTGTGTGTGTGTGTGTGTGTGTGTGTGTGTGTGTGTGTGTGTGTGTGTGTGTGTGTGTGTGGCTTCTTGGGCAGACGAACAGATTAAGGAGGTGTGTGTTTGCTGCAAGGTAGGGAAGTGTGTGCAGTGCACGTGTGCTCTAATGAGATTGACAATACTGGGTGGGAGCCATGCTGATGCACGCTGAGCTAGCAAACATGGCACAGACACACACACACACACACACACACACACACACATGCAACCAACATGGCAGACACCAACAGCACATGCACACAAATGCAAACAAAGAAACATAAATACACACTACTACTACTCACTCCAATACAAACACACTCAAAGCAAAAACACAAGCAAAAGAACTCAAACGCACGCACACACACACACACACACACATATACACACATATACACATGCACGCGCTTTGTCGTTCTTGTTCTTCTTTCATTAACCTCCAGTTTGATCCCCCTTAACCTGTTTTCACTCAGAGCTCTCGGTGAAAAGTAATTGCGGCCCTTTTCATCTGAGAGGCTGTTTGGACTCACAGGCATGGCTAATTCTCACATAGTGAATAGAAACACCCACCCACACACACACACATATAAATACTTTTATTTATGTCCATATATCAACAAGCTCACAGGACCTAAACAGACTGGAAATAAAGCCATGATGTGTTAACTCATG
>OMKZ01018445.1:53361-70213 GCA_900302535.1 Neoniphon sammara | reverse complement strand
ATGGATACAAGGTGCAAAATGTACGGATGTGTTGAATACAGATGGAGAGCACACACACACACACACACACACACACACACACACACACACACACACACATTACAACAAGGTACTGCAGGATAACTTGACTCACATACAGACCGACACACATAAATAAGGATACATACAGGGACAGGTATAGAGTTTTATCACACTGATTCCATTATTCATGCTGTGTATTCTAATTGTCTGTATATAAAACTAGAATAGCTCTACTGCCAGCATTGATCCCTCAAAATATTTCCCGTAGTAAATTAATACTAATATTTCAAATTGTAGTCCAAAAACTATAACCTAGCCCCTTTGAGATAAAAATGAACTTACTGAAAGAGACAGGAGCCTACACTTCCAGATTCAAATATTATATCTTCAGGCTGCAGTAATCCATTATTGCTAATATGGATCTATAGGTCTAGTCTATTATTTATTTATATATGTTATGCGCTTAGCTGCCACGTGACATCAAGCTCTGCATTTTACTGAGAAACCATGCTGCATGGTGTGAGGGATTGCTGCTGGTCTTCCACTGTTCAATATACTGCAGTAACTGTCCCTACTGGGGCTCATCAAGTGTTCAGTCTCTGTCATCCAGCTGAAGATCTGAACATCGACCACAGTGCTATACACAAACAATCAGGGTCACAATATCAACCATTCACTTAGAGGGAAAAAATATTTCTGTTTCTGTATAAGCCTATACTGACTGGACTATCAAAAACCCCTGCTTCTGTGCAAAATATCAGCACAGATTCATAAATCATGAACTACTGTATTTTACATTAGAATTAGAATTGTGGATGTTTTGAATATTAAGGCTTTAGTCTGTTACAAGGAGCTGAAGGAATTCTGATTTTTTTTTTATCAGCTGGGATAAAAAAAATAAATAAAAGCGATCTGTATGAATGGGCCTCACATTAAATGGACTGTGAGATAATACAAACTACAATGGATGATGGAAAAAAACTTAATTTTGAGGTTTCAGACTTTCAGTGTAATTCAAGGCAATTTTAGATAAACCTGTGACAAAATATCCGATTTAAGTTGGGACAGTTTAGAGAAGTGATCTTGGGAATGAGTGTTCAACCAGTCTGAATTCCCAGACTGCCTGGCAAAATAAATGCTGTTGAACAATGCACTTAACCCCAGCTGCTCTGGCAGAGCTGCATAATGATTAACAACAGAAGAGCAGCTCCCAGGTGCGAATGTGTCAAACTGCATGAATGTAAAGCAGGGCGCTGTGGGAAAATAGCTCGCATGCCCAGTTAACTGTCCTTGGATAAATAAAGATTAAAAAAGATGACGACGATGAAGCTGCTGTTGGGCCAAAGCACTGAGATCATTAGAAACCAGCTGCATGACAGAACTGAGTCCTGGGTCCCATCACAAACATACCTGAAGATGTCCAGCCTGGCTGACAGGTGATCTTTCTGGATGTAGATCTCTTTTTTGTCCTTCAGCAGGCAGATAACGTCCCTGAGCTCCACCACAGGATCACTGTCGACCACAGACAGCTGGTAGCGGATGTACAACTTCCCCACCTGGATAAAGGAGGACAAAAATGCAAAAGGTTCTAGGACAACCTTTCCCTGAGTGTATTTTCAAACCTTTAGTCTGCTCGCTTTAGTCCAAATCAGGGGACAGCCCAGGTCCTCCAAACAAACAAACGTCCCTCTCAACAAGGTCTCAGTCTGACTGCTATGATCTTATGAGCCTGAATTAGCCAAACTAAAGGAGGTTTGAAGTAACTGCTCAAAAAAATGGAGGTGTGAAAATGCCTTGACAGTGATGTTCTGACCTGCCAGTAGCGAAGTCGTTTGACGCTCTCTCCGATGTCATTGTCAAGCAGCTCTTGATAGATTTCGCCCAGTTCCTCGTGGTGGTAGAGGAACCTCTGGATGTAGGGCATCACTGAGCGCACCAGGGCCTGCATGGTGGGGCAATTCCTCAGATTCTCCGTCTGGGGCTCGGTCCTCACACACTGCGAGAGCTGACGGACACCGCAGATCTCCAAGAACAGAGATCGGTCCTCTTCACTGAAGGCAGGCACGCTGTTAACCCGTTCTCCTGGTAGTGTTTGACCCGGAGGGCAATCATATAAAAATAACAATCTTTATTTATATAGCACTTTATAGAACACCATTCCATAGCAATTAACAGAAAGAATACAGATAAAGGGACACTAAAAACAACGAAAGCAAGGAAGCAAGTATAAAAACAGGGCCAGAAACATTAAACTTAACTATAAAACAGAGCTCAAAATCAATAAAGGGTCATTACACTTAAGCTAGGCTATAAAAAAAAAGCTTTAAGAATTTAAAGATGAAAGAGAATTAGCCTGCAACAGCTCCTCAGGTATGCTACCATATAGTCAGACACACATCTGCTACTACCCAAGCATTTCCCAAATTATGGTGGAAGTTGGAACAGCTGCCATTACACAAGGTTAATTCTATGCCATGAAGCACTGGCACAGATAACTAGAGTTCATGTGCCAGGCTTCATGGCACAGAATTGACCTTGTGCAACTGCAGCTGAGTGCAACAAATGGTACCAGTAGCATACCATGTTGGTTTCCAGTCCTGGTCCTAGGGGCAGCCTTCTTGTCTGGAGGGGGGAGGTTGAGCAGGCAGACCTGTTTGTGAGGTTTAAAGATCTTCTCCAGCTCTTTGCTGTCAGAGATCATGGGTCTGCGGGCCAGACTCACCCAGGAGCTGTCCTTGGTGGGGAACACCCTCAAATCAGACACCATACCTGAACACAGGGTAAAAAGGACAGCCAGGGCTAGTTAAAGGCCTTCAGTCGCAATGGAAAATGGATGAGCAGATAAATAAATGGATCAGAGGTTGATCAGACAACCTGTAGCAGATACCAATACATCAAAATTAGCTGTGGACACTGGTTTGGATTGGATTGGGTGTGTTTCCATGTTTTTCACCTTTCAACGTGGAGCAGTAGCTGGTATTGGTCTGAGTGATGTAGTCCTGGTCCCCAGATGCTGGAATTTTACACTTTTGAGCTGTTGGAGATAAAGAGATGATATGATATGATATATGATATATGATATATGATATGTATTATGATTTAAATATATAAAACTTAAAGCTCTGAGAGCTCCAGTACAATTACAGAGGGAAGATATGACAACAGGAAGGAGACGCTAGTCAATAGGGAGACATAACAGTTGTTCAGCAGAAAAGATAATTAGCAGCAAACAGATGGGACATAAAGAGTAAGGAAAATGTGTGAGCCATTAAATGCAAGAGGCGCTTTGAAAAGAAGAGAAAGACTGGCAATCTAAATATCCTCACCAAGCCTGGCATAGAGCACTGACACGTCCTGCAGCACTTCAGCAGTTGGTATGGGAGACGATGAGCAGATCAGCTCCAACAAACCGACATACTGCTTCATACTGGGGTTGGGCTCCACATTCAGCTGCTGTACATGAAAAACATATAAACATGCAGACACATATACTGCATATCAGTGGAGTTAAGTCTTGATTTCCTAAAATATGGTTAATACCGCATGGGCATCAGCTCATTAAATCAATGTTCCTGTATACTAACATCAGTTGCCATCAGAACTGCCAACACTCATCTATACTGTAAATTGATTTTATTTCTAGGGACAAAGCAGAGTAATGACTGATGATTGAAAAGGTATTACTATACTCATCAGTGTAATCAATTATTGGATGCAAGTCACCAAACTATCAGCTTTGAGGGAACAGTTTATTTTAACATGTGGCTTCCAAAAAAATTCTGGGAATTTTTCCACAATGATTAAACTACGAAATCAAATTTAGAATGTTTAAGGTATTTTGGGTGCAACACCTTGCAACACCCAAGTGACCACTATGAAGTACAGTTAAGCCAGTGAGGTTGACTGCACCACAGCAAAATGGTGGTAAAATACAGAACAGAAGCTTATTTTGTCCCAGTAACAATGTGAAAGCCTTGTAAGCCAAAATGTTTAATTTCCAGAAGCTGTTAAATGAACACTTTACACATCAACACTGGGGTATTTTGACTTTTTATCAATGCATTTCAAAAGGTTTTTGGCATTGTTATTGAAGAAGAAAATGACTGAGAACCAGGATCCTCATAGGACCATGACATTAGCACAGCATACCCGGGTGAAGAACTCCCTCATGCCTTCCAGTGGGCTGTAGAACGGAGCCAGGACTCTGGGTTCCTGGACGGTGCTGTCTGGTGCGCGGGTCAGCCAGCTGTAGCGCTGAAACATGCCTGTGGGTTCACTCCAGCACACCTCCTTCAGGTGGTAGAAGCGCCCCGAACACCAATTATCGGTACGCCTGGGGAGGAAAAGATAGACATATGGCCTCTTGTTTCTAAATCATCCTTCAGGATTAACCTTGAAAATGTGCTGCTGTTTTTTGGGTTTTTTTTTACAATGAGCCCAACTGGTGACAGACCTGTCGTACTCTATGAAGATAGCAGGCATGTGCTGGAACAGCTCCTTCAGGCTGCTCTGGGGACAGTTCCTTTGCAGGTATGAGTAGACATTGTGGATGTGCTGCACTGTGGAGGTAAACTCTGCTCCCTCTGGCTCCTCCTCGGATTGAGTCTCCTCCTGGCTATCGGACTGCGGTTTGACACACCATTTCTTCAGGTAGTTGATCAGCATCTCCACTGAGACACTTTGTCTCATCCCTACAGGACAAAAAAAGCCAGTGGTAGGCATCAGACTGCAGGTAGATGGCGTCCTATGTAACTGCTCTCAAAACAAGTTGAAGCATAAACTTCTTGATTCTATGGATAACATGAGTCTCCACCACCATAATACACACATTCTTACCAAGAGCCCGTGCGAACTCGCTGGGATGTGTGTCCACATAAGAGACATGAGTCCCCAACAGGCTGTTGACCTCAGGTGAGATCAGGTAGACTGAGTTGGGACAGAGGTACTCGGTCTTTCGACCTCCGCCCTCCAGCAGACGATAGGCAGGGACCCAGTCGAGATGAGACAAGAAGTGGAAGAAGGAGGACTTGGTGCTTTCGATTGGTCGTCCATCGCTGTCAATCACCTGCGCTGTGAGGTACTGCGAGTACCGATCACTGGTAAAACAAGGAAGAGGTGTATCAGTGGGTGTTGGGCTGCTATCATAACTAGCATTCAAAACTCTCCCTACAACAAGAAATAGGTGCAATGAGATAATGACTATGTGTTTGAGGAGATAAATGTAATACAGTGCTGCTTATAGCTTTGGGGATCCTATAAACCCAGAGCATGGATGAGGGAAGAGGGCAAACACTGATCTTGAAGTCACTTCGACAGCTCTCCCAAGTGGCATAATTGTGTGACCTACATTCCTCTGTAGGATGTAGAGTACTCAGCACCATGACACGTGCCTAATGATCAGAGAGTTAAAGGCACTGAGGGATTCTTATCTACGCTCTGCAGAAAAGTCAGCTGACTACTCTACTAGATGACGACTAGATTACTTTACTACGTGTGTGCAAACAGTTATTGTAAATGCTTTGGCCATATCTTGTCTTCATTACAAGGCAAGTTCATTAAAACTACAGTATTATGACTCAAAATGCCCATGGTATTTTTCAGGAATTTTAGATCATTTCTCAACCTTGGGCGCTACAGCGTGTCACTTGATACAACGGCCTTGTTGAATTGCCTGGAGGGTCTTCATTATTTTCTTACCACTTGCTTTATACCTCTCATTTAATTGAACTCTAATGAACACTTTATGGCTCATTCATAAAGCTCTGTGGTCACAAAGGCAGTGCGCAAATTCTGTGACCGGGATATGTGACCTTTTCATAAAATTCATAAATTTTCCTCAGCTGTGGATGCTGCGATTGAATCACATCAATCACGCTGCTCTGTTGTGCGCAGCTGTATCCAGGGTGATGACCAATCAAAACATGTTAATTCAAATGTGCTTATATGTGCATGAGAGTGCAATGGACTGCACAGATACGTCAGAGTGGTCGAGGAAACCCAAATTCCCTTCAGAATTCAGCATATGGAGAGAAGACGTGGTGGGATACTCAAAATCATGCACTTCTACTGCTGAAAATGCAGCACTGGCCATGATAAACTGAATAATATCACATGGAAAATGGCTTTTATAATTGCAGTCAGTAAATAACGATTGCAAAGTCAGTGCATATTTATTCAACATTTTCACATTTACAGTGATAACTAACGCCCTGGGACACAATGTAATGTTATAATGTCCCAGTATTTCACGTTTATGAATGAGAGAACACCTCGACTGTGACAATAATTGCCCCCTAGCGTCACACTAAACCTGCTGTAAAATAAAGTCATTACAACCTGATAGAAAGCACAGTTTAAACATATTAAGAACTGTTTGACTGCACAGTGAAATTCCCATTGTTGAAAAGAATATATGTGATGGTTTTCAAAGGCTTATATGACTGCCTGTGCTGAAGTCTGGTAAGAAGAGGCAGCACATTGCTAAATTCTTCAATATTGAAGCGATTAGTAACGTTGTGCTCTGATGATAGACAATTTTATTAATGAGGTCTGATTAAAAAAAAAGCCAACCCATTCTTTAATCATTCACCCCAGTATGACATTAGTAGAGTGGCTTGGGTGTCCTTCTCCTTACCTGAACTGGTGACCTCAGCTCACACACATCTGTTATAGTAAATCATTGGATAGGGCAGAGTTATGAGCAACTAAATCCCCAGTTAATCCCCGGAGTGAAGTCTCTGGAGTGGTACACCCTTCAAACCAAAACAGAAGGCTCATATTGGCCGCTTGTGCTGAGCGGATTGCTGAGCTATTAATTGTGATACAACGTCCCCAATTTACCCCTGTAATCACCTAATGGCCATGGCAGAAAAGACATAAATTATTATTGAACCTCAAAGCCACTATGCTCTTTTACCTAGTCATTGCTTTTCCTCAATGTGAAAAACACCCAATTAATGCACCTGCATATGGGAAAATATTTAGGACACAGAATATGATATGGGTGTAGATGGGAGAGAAAAGAGGCCTAAGTAAGTGTGAGCATGTGTCAGTGTGTGTGTTTATTACCCAGTATCCCAGTTGGTCTCCAACAGGTCCAGCAGGGCCAGTCTCTGCTGCAGGAGGAGGGTGGGAGACAGCTGAGCCGTGGCCAGGGCATGGAACTCTTCGCTGGGGTAGTCGTCCAGCACGCAGCCCCCCTCCACTGACCCCCGGGGCCAGAGCCCACTTTCCACTGACCAGGGGCTGGAAGCCTGGACGCATCGGAAAAAAAAACAAAACAAAAACAAAAGGGAATGAGATATAAGGATATGAGGATAAAAAGAGGAACATGCTGTAACTCAGCTGCAGAGAACAGATTCATAAAGGAATAACCATGGGAAGGGCTTGACAAATAAAAGCAACCACTTAGAAGTGTTCAAACATTCAAAGTCATTCAAAGCCAATCAAGATGTCGTATTGGAAGTTTTCTATAGACTTTTCTTCAGCTTTACAGTCTCCAATGTCTACCTCAAAAGAAAAAAAAATGCAAATAGTTGTGTCCTTTCATGGTATTGTAATCACAAAATGACTCATGTGATAAAAATCCTTATGAAATATTGTTTATTAGAAATTAATGTCAGTAGCTCTGCTGGACTATAGGGATTTCCCTAGTAGTAGTTACCGCCTGACTTGAACAGTATTTTCAAGTAGGAATCTTGTATCTCCCATCTTTCCCACATGCCATGAAAGCAGCAGTCAGACAGAGGAGCTGTCATCAGAATACCACGCGCTGTCCCTTGTCGCTGAAGCACAGGCTAAAATGAGCAGCGAGCACATCTGACCTGTGCAACCTCAGCCTGCTCTGTAACGCGCCTCGCCGGTCACCTGCTGTTCCTGCTCATCTTCAAAGCAGCTATAGATCTCTTTGGCCTCAGTGTGACTCATAACGGTTGGCGTCTTCATCCTTTAATCAGACGTGGATTACTCCTGCCTTGTTCCTCACCCCAGGTCATGGAGGATTTCTGATGCAGAGAGGTTCGGGATGATTCTGTTTGGGATCTGGTGTCCATGCAACTAGTAAATATTGTGTCCTTATGCAACACACATTCACGGCTCTTTGTCTTCTGTGGACACAGGTGGGGTTTGAATTGTCTCCGTCCAGTCTTTAAGCACTATCTTTGTAGTATGAGTTGAGTGTGATCCTTAAATAGCTGATGTTAAGTAAGACCAATGGAAATACCACCACACAACACTACACACACTGGACTGTACAGTGTGTACAATAAAAGTAAAACCAAATCAGCTGTTTCAGGATGAGTACCGAGTACTTCATTTAAGATCTGCTAATACGAATACAAATTCTAGCACAAAATACTACTCAATTTACAATCATTCAGGGTGCCTACTATGTAGCCAGTTATAAAACAATTACAGGAATAGGTGTATCACCTGTGCTTAGTGATTTATTTGATCAAATTACGCAAGTTACCGGACGACAAATAAGATGGAATTTACTAGAACTTCACTCATTAACTTCAGAGAGCAATGTTAATGGATTGCTTCAACTTCTAAATCAAATGAAACTGGAGAACACTGATCAATGGCAGTTTCTCCAGGGCACTGAGTCACAGAGGCAACCAGTGAAGGTCAAATGCGATGAGTGATTTGAGCAGCTTTATTGTTGTGGTTCTGTGTCTCATAACTTAACAGCGCTTTATTCTTCTCTTGCATGTTTATACTGACAGGCTTGAAAGAAGGGCTTGAGCAAGAGAGTGTGTATTTGTATGTGTGTGTGATGACAAGTAGAAAGGGAGAGGGGAAGGACAGATGAAGGGATTGGGCAAGGTTATGAAATAAGAAAAGAATCCAGAAAAGGCAACTTGAGAGCTGGCATGTACTGCAAAATGCCCATCTTAACAAATCATGTAGCCTGGTATTCAGGTCTCAAAATGTTATTATTCTTAAAACAAGGGGAAATCACTGCCAGCGAGGGCAGAGAATACCTCATTTTCAATATAATATCTGCTTGTTTCAGGGAACAAGCATTGATATCTGATATCTTAAAATCATATTTAGGGTCAACATTAAATTACATGATTTTTTACATTTGTGCAAAGTATGTGCTGGTGCCAGGAGCTCTGTTGACCTTGAATAGACACACACACTCTCCATCACAAAAGCAGGCCCACACACACACACTGACATTCACAGATGTCTGGCTCACCAGTTCTGCAGGACTGATCGTTCGTCTTTCTTTGCGGATGATGAGGTGGTCTCTGACCCCGAGCCTGGTGAACAACTCTCTCCATCCTGCTACATCTGTGTCGGTCTGCACATAACAGGGACTCAGCAGCACCCAGTCGCAGCCTGGTGGAACAGCGGGTGGGTAGGCAGAAAGGTAGGGAAGTGGGTGTGTGTGTGTACAGCAGGAAGGAGAAATTGTGAGGTGAGGGAAGGACAAAGAAGGATAAAGGTGCTATGTTTAGTATTTTAACATCAGTAAATCTTACCACATTAATTTGAGACATTTGTATAAATACAGATAGACAAGAACACAGAGATGACTGGCAGCCTCTGCCAGGCCCTACACTACACATTACATTACATTGTGTGATCAGGGAGGTTTTCACAGGAAATCCTTTAGTTATCTGCATTGCTGCAGTTCTCTGATTAGCATAAGTGAGTGCTTCATATTAGGAACTTCTCTTGTGAGTCCTGATCACAAGCTCCTTTTCCAGTATGCCAACCATTTCAAAATGGTTCATCTCTCCCTTTCCTTGTTTTTCTCAGAGTGGTCTGCTGAGACACTTGCTCATTCTCACCATACAACAATGCAAATATGCAAATGCAGTATGCAAATAACAAAAAGTTCTAAGTTGTCTTTCTTAGCATTCCTTTTGTGTCTCGTATTGGGAAATACTGACTTCACTGGATTGCCGGACTAACTCCCTCATACCTCATGCAGGGAAGCCCTGAGTCTCACAAGACCACCATGCTCAGCACAGAATGAGCCAAAAAAGGTGCTGTAACATTGAGTTTTTTGTAGAATCTTGTAAAGTCACGTGGCAAAGTCCAATTTGCTGTTGCACGTGTGTCCAGAGTGAAGTTTCTTCTGAAGAGTGCCCATAAGGTGCTGAGACTTCGGGGAGAACATACTCGCAAGCCCTTGGGAGACTACAGGTCTTTGGGACAGTGAAGAGAGAGATGCTGCTTTGAGACAGGCTAGATGCAGCTCTTCCTAAAGTTTCTGTTCCGTCCGAGCCGCAGCTGATGCTCACGGGAAGGGAAAGGTAGAGGATACAACATTAAATCAATTGCAGAACAGGACCCCAACAGTTTGGGCACAAAGGCTACGTTAGGCTGTAAGCTCACCCCTGCATTCCCTGCCTTGCCTGATCCTCTTAGAGGACATGAAGAAAATATGAAATGTGAGGAGTGACAAGAGGTTCTTGAATTTTGAGGGATGTGGGGTCAGCCAAGATCCTCCCTAATGCGCAAGTTTTGGAGCCAGTCAATCCTGGCTGGCATACTGAAACTGCAGCACCTGATGAGGTCATGCAGGGTAACGTTCCCAGTGTGAGACACAAAACAAACGGTAAGAAAAAGAACTGCTAGATTGCTTTATAGCACAAACAGAGAATACTTCATGGTGCGAAATGGGAAGAGGGCACAGTTCTTTCATTGCCAATGGACCCAAAGCCTCCAGAGTTTCTGGTACTTGCAGACGATGGAAGGAAAACATCACTTCTAACATGTTCATCCTCTTTGGTAAAACCAAAGAGAAAATGTTTGACCAAACAAGCAAAGAAAGACCAACTAATATGTGACAGTAAGCGACAAGGTCTATGCAAAATAGGGTCTTAAACACTCGTATTGGCTGGCAATCATCTCAACTATGGTCTCATTTGATTATGGTAATTATTTAAAGGTATCCCAACTAATATATTGTTGTTTACAAATGCTACAAGTTGCAGTTTTAAATGAAGAGCAAAAAAGAGCACATCAGCATAAACACAGTGAAGAGAGCAGTGGTCAGCGCCTCCCCTTTGTATTCGCTCCCTCTCTCTCTTTTCTCTCCTCTTAAGAGGCAGGTCAAGCGTTCTGATCCATTTTCTGTGACACGTTGTCCGCTCCACTCCTTCTTACGTAACACAAACACACAGAAACACTATTCTGCCAGGCATTTCATGCTTTCTTTACCCCTCACAATAGAAGTAACCCCTAACACACACACACATGCACAGTCGTGCACACACAAGCACACAGACACACAAATGTTGTCCCAGAAGAAAAGGGAGAAGCCAAGTGAGGATAGGAAGGAACAAGCCTTTATGACTGTTTTGGGGATTTGGCTGGGTTTTCAACATGACAACATGGACACTGAATAATAACAGGGTCAGCACAAAGTTCAGGCCTGGCACACATGAGATCTGAAATCTGCTCCCAGGTGGAAAGCCCATACATAAAGATGATCTTCATCGATTTTCACGCTTCTATTTGCTGAAGCGCACACAGTAGACAAGTTCACTACTCCGCATACTTATTTATTCACTTATGTATAGTTGGTCCCGACCAAAAGTAAGAAAATAAAAAAAAAAAAAAACAGATTCTAGCCTCAAGCCACAACACCACCAACACAGAGGGAATAATGACTCAAAATTCAATTTTACACCTTAAAAACACAGGATGAAAACAAACAACAGTTAAAGAGCAGTCCAAATGTAAAAGCTCCTATAAAAGTGCCCTTAATGTCCAGTTCAGCATTTCAGTTAAATTTCGGCCGTTTGGCTGTATTTATGATTTCTCTACCATAGTGTCTATTGGTACATATAATTTTGCTGATTGCATTAGTATTGAGAAATTTACAACTAACAGTCAGGCTTCAGTTGAACTATTCAGGGAAAAGGAGTATAGCCTAAATAAGGTTGTCCAACAAAATACATACTCCTTATTGGTTTCAAAATGTGGAATGTAGGTAGCCAATGTCAGTAGTTTTACCACGACAAAAAACAAAGAGCTGAAACTTCTCCAGCGTGCTGCCCTTGCCCTTTGAAAGCAAGCCCCCAGGGAACAGCAGGCAGCACAGAACAAATCCTCTGTTCCTTCTAGTTTACAAAAGCAAGGAGTTCAACAACACAACCCGAGGGCTTTTTATTTAGTTATTTATTTATTTTTGCAAGTAGCCCACTATAATCACATAAAGTGTCATAACGTCTTATAATGGACTTCAGCCTGAGCGTTTGAAATTGAAAAAGGAACAGAAGATTTGCTCCTGGCTGACTGCTGTTCCCTGGGGGTTCACTTTCACACGGACATCAACAGCCATTGTAACAGCTGGAACGCCCCACCAAATCACTGCTGAGGCTGGGACTGGTGTCAGTAAAGCCCTAGCATGTTTTCCCTCAATTATTTTGCTTCAGCTTCTTTACAGACTGTGTGTGTGTGTGTGTGTGTGTGTCTCAGTCAAACCAAACCATGGCATTCTGTGCAAAAGCGGATGTTCATTTACCAGGCAGTTTCTCGGGCAGGTTCATGTTGCCATACTCTTCAGAGAAGTGCACCCTGTCCAGTGCCGGGCACCGCAGACCTCTGTTGGTGAGGACAGGTACTGTGATGTCCGAGTACTCCTGGCTGGAGGAGGAATGCTGCTTGATGAAAACCAGGTAACTGACCACCACTGACTCTGGCTTGGACTATGGTGGAAGAGAGAGGAACGAGGAGGGGGAAGCAAAAGGTAAAGTGGGGAGAGGGTTAGGAAGAAGATTACCTAACAGCTTACAGAACATGAGAATTACATAAGATAGACTTAATTTGATTAGATAACTGGAGTAAGTCTTGATTGCGGCTTTGTGTTACTGTGCACCAAAATGTGCCTATAGTTACAAAACAACTGTCAAGCAAATTTCACTTTTGAAACATTGCAAAAAAAAAAATATGAAATGCACTTAGGTGCATTTACATCAGCTGGGTTGAAGCAATCAGACCTCCTGAATATCAAGAAACACATCCATGAAAAAACAGAAAGTCATTCAAGGACTGAGTTGTGATGTTGTTGTTGTTCTCTGGTGTCAGCTGATGTTTTTGCCATTTCATGGTATAAGAAGACAAAATGGAAGATGTTCACTTGCCAATATTCAAATGCGTCAAGTAAGAGCCAAAAAGGAAGGGGCACACATGGCAGTCAATACACTGATATGACAAATGAGTGATCGTAGTTGACAGATATTTTTACAGAAAATCTTTGTCTGTAGAAGTTAATAAATACTTGACAAATGCATTTCCACATTTATTTATAACATAATTTTGCTAACAAAAAAGCTTTACACCTCAAATGAACAACACTGAGGAAATTTCATCAAAATGTTCTCTCACTCATCCCATAAAAACGCTTTGATAGAAACAAACGTGTCTGTTACCTTCCAGCGATCGTTGCGGATCGCGGGGTAGATGTGCTGCTCCAGTAGCTGCTGAGGCTCCAGTTCATGGACCCCCAGTTTCCTCAACAGCTCTCGTACCTGCTGGCTTTCCAGAGGCTCCACACACGACAGCAGAGAGGGGTGAACCACGCTGACATCCTTATACAACGCAGAAAATGGTCCTGGAAAAACAGACAGAATGAGAGGAAGCCTTATAGCCCTATATTGAAAATTAAATGTTTGCGGCCTTTATTGTGTCACGCCTGCTTTATTAAAATGCTTTTCATCTGCTATCCTGTAATAAAATGACATTTATACATAAATTAAAAGCGACTCAAACAAAATGGAGCAAGGAAAACCTCCAGTGACCTACTTCCTTAGGCGGGTGTGTGAAAGGGTGTGTTACCTCACTGACCTCCAGTTGTTAATATTTCATAAGAACACTGTGTTTGGCTCAGACGTCTGTCTAACACTATCACACACTTCTCCGTCCACTTGACTGCACCTTGCAGCAGAAGCCGACTGAACGCCGGCAGAGGACTGGCTCCCAGCAAACTGAACAACACTCAACCTGGAAGACAGGCTAAGAGAAGACTTCAGTACTGCTAACACTGAATCTTGTCAACTTTCACATTATTCCTTATTCAACTTCTTCTGCTTTCAGAGTGAAAAAAGGTCAAATATACTTACAAACTCTACATTTTCACCCTGAGGGCTTGTACTTTGAGTGCTGGCCTAATAGAGAGCTAGCGAGTCTCTATTGTTGTCAATCGCTCATACTTGCCAGGACATAATTCACCATTTCATGAAAAGAGAACACATGACTGTCTCTCCATCAGTAAATGCAACATACTGGTGGGTTTTTGCTTAATCTGATCAGTTAACTGACCTGATTTTTCTGACTGACAGAGATTGTTCTGCTGCCAAAGTGAAGCACTGGAGTGAGGAGATAAAGTGTGCAGAGGTATTGTCAGGTGAAGCAGAACCAATGTTTAGTCCCGCATAAGCACTCTGAGTGGCTCACAAAGACACCGAACCAGTTAGTCTCCATTAATATTGAAGTGGAGCCAGCCAACTGCAGTGGCAGGATGCTTACATCAGAGTGTGAAAATCAATTATTCATGCTTGCCATTCTAAATCTCCGCTTTGGGTGCTTTTTGTGAACGTGATGACGCACAACATTAGTCTTGTTTCTTTCCCTCTGTGTGTGTGTGTCTGTGTGTGTGTGCGTGTGTGTATGCTCTGGTGTGAGTGAATGCATGTCTGTTTATTCTTGGAGAGTAGAGTTAGTTTTTCATACACCTACTCTACTCCTAGTGTGTGTGTGTGTGTGTGTGTGTGTGTGTGTGTGTGTTTGTATGCGTGTGGTCCTCTGAGAGAACAGACACAGCTGTTAATGAAGGTCCTTGCAGAGGGTGATGAAGTCTTTGACAAATAACAGAAACTGTATTTCTATTATACAAATGTACAAAAGTGGCCTGACAGAAAAAAACAAAAACTGCAGTTGGGAAATTGGTTTTACTGACTATGATTTATCTCAGGGAATATCGAGTATACTGTGAAGTCTAAAGACATAAATATGAGGACAAATCAACAGCAGACATTAATACAGACAGATACAGGCAGATATAGACAGACTGAGACAACAAGAGTAACACTAGTAACCAGTATTTAGCACACTGGCTAACAATGCCACTACAAATAGTACTACTAATAATTCTACTTCCACCTATTTGCTTCTACTACTACTACTACTAATCAAGTACTTACCAGTCTGAGCTTGAGCTTTCTTTTTCTTGGTCTTGGCTTCCTCCATTGGGAAGAACACCCCCTCTCCGCTCAGTGCCACCACGCGTCCATCAGCCAAGGGGATTACGGGTAGATCCTGGAGGGTCTGCAAGATGGAGTCTGCCTCTCCGTAGCCGTGCTCCAGGGCGCGGAAGTTGCAAACCAGGAGCCTGGCCAGCCGGCGAAGGCCGCCGTCTAGAAGAGAGACACATGGTTGGCGTCTAACACTAACTGAAATACACATCATGTAGAAATGACGCATTCATTACAGAATGGATAGATGCGACTCCCTGTTCTGAGTGGCTGAGTCAAAAAAACAAAAAATACACCACTTATACAAGTACTTCTCTGCACTTAGCAAGCATGCAATGATAACCCATTCTAAAATCACTGTAAATCATGGTCTCTTGTGGTTTATTGTTTAATTATCATGTACACTGCATGTAGCACCTCAGTGTAAATTTTGGTGCTGGTCATAAACAACTGTGCTTTGTGATGCTGTCAAATGCCCTCAACCGGATGCCCATAAATATGCGGAAAAGGCATGGCAGAACCATGAATTCTCGCTCTCTCTCTCTCTCACACACACACACACACACACACCTGTATGAATGCCTCCTCCCTGCACCAGCTCCTTGGCCATGGCCGTGGTTACCGTGGTAACATCAGATCCCCTCAGGTATCGGACTCCCAGGTGAGTGAGCAGGGAGGTGGGCGGGGCAGGGTGCAGGCCGGGGTGGAGATAGGCCAGAGACAGGTGCCTGTCAAGCTCGTCTCCACCAATCACGTCGCGGATCACTGCATCCTGACAGACGGCCACCTGGGATGGCAGCTTGTACACAACAGAACCATCTGGGAGCGAGAGAGAGATGATCTGATAAGATGACTCTGATAATATGGCCGATACAGACACAGCACCACTGTTTTGCATAAATTGCTCAAGGGCGGTTTAGACTGTGTTTACAAACTGAGCTGGTAGGAGAACATGGCAGAGAGAGGGCGATGGGAACAGAACAGGGCAGAGAAAGAGAAAAAGATACAAATATAAAAATAGACACGCATTTCCAGGGGCATGTACAGTGGTTTCTATAAGGACACTGAGCAGCCAGTCAAAAGGAAAAAAAAAAAAAAAAAAAGAGGAGGAATGTTGCTGATGAACAAGCTGTATAGTGTCTTTATTGTCTTCGTGCATTCTGACATTATGTTTTCATTCAACATAAACATCATAATTACTGAGTATTTTAATGTGTACCTCAGAAACTGTATGGTTTATTTTGATTACATTTAATGCAGTTTAATTATGGATCATGGTGTTTGTTTATCTTAATTATGTTTAATGCACCTTAACTATGGATTATGTTGTTGAGCACAGTGCATTGGTATACAAGCAGTGACTACAATAGGTATTAGATACATAAAAACAATCTTTACAGTAAACAATAGTAGATAGATAAAATTAGTTATTTTATAAATTAGTTAAAATATAACTATTTACATGTTATTGTTGAAGAAAAAAATTATTTCAAATTTAATTTTTTTTAATTTATTTTATTGAGGAAAACGTTGTTGCAGTCTGGCTGTTCAAATTCATATTTCTGATTGAAACATTGTCAGTTTTAGACTGTTCAATAAATGTTAATCCTGTT
>OMKZ01018445.1:30881-52284 GCA_900302535.1 Neoniphon sammara | reverse complement strand
AAATAGAGGTGCAAGTGGTACCTGAGCTGAGTGTGGGCAGGAAGGCCTTGCCCTTGAGCAGCTGGATGATCTGCCCGGCAACAGGCTTGAAGAAGTCCAGTACCTCGCCGGGCAAGGGGACAAACTGCAGGAAGTGGCAGAGACCCTTCAGCCCGCTGAACTCTGGGTGATCCTGGAACAAGGAGAAAAACAGCCGAGTAGGAAAACCAAAAACCGACAACTAATGAGTGCTGGGAGTTGATGTGATTTGCACATCCTGTAGATATCTTGTAAATTCTGATTGATTTTTTAATTCATATTTTCTCATTTGTTTCATACGGCACACATTTTGATATTTGAAGAATTTCATTTATTTTCATGCTGCATATACTATTAATGATGTTTTCAAATTATACATATTTTTGCATTTTGCAGCTCTACTTCTGTTACTTTGCACACCCTGCACATGCTGTTATTTATATATTTTCATACTTTTGATTAAAACACTATTTCTTCCTAGTCTGGTCTCTTTCGTTCTCAGTTCTGTTTTGCTTCATACCACCCATTTATCCTGGTCTTATTCATATGCTCTTTATTACTATTTACTGCTGTGATGTCCTCGTTTCCCCGCAGTGATCACACTCATCATATCTGTTCTCACACTGAAAACATCCCAAACAGCTCTGTAGCCATTGTCTTACAGTGAAAACATCCATGGCCTGGAGGAAGAGCTGGGGTATCTCAGATCGAAGCCACTGGTTCCATGAACTGTCTCTGTCCACATCTTCACGAGAAGAAGGGATGTCAAAGTCACCTGGAGGAGAAACAAGAGTAAGACAGAACTCATTTATTCCCTTTTCATAATGCCAACCGCCTGTCCATTAATGGACCTCTCTCTCATCTCCATATTGATGTGCATGTGCATTTTCACCTTGGATGATGAAGCGGAAGCCGAAGCTGCGGAGGGGCAGGAAGGCAAAGACTGGCTGCTGCTGAGGCTGGCATCTGATGTCACTTCCTGTGGCGTCATTGTCCAGCTGGAAGGCCAGGGCGAGCTCAGTCGACTCAACGTCCTCTTTGATCTTAGGGATAAAAACGATCGACCTCACTACAGAGATAGCAGCTCTGAAAGTCTGGCTCACCGAGGAAACGGCTGTTTGTCACGGTGACAGCTCGGTAAACAGTGCAACAGTTGGAAAAATGTGCAAATCTGAGCCGGAGCGCAAAATCTCTCAACTGTGTGTTTTCTCTCCCTTCAGTTCATTTCTTTTCTTACATAACCTGACTGCAGGTAACGGGAAGCTTCCTCTGGGGAGAAGGAGGAGGAAGGAAGATAGCTGGAGAAGAAAGACAGGAGCGGGGAAAAAAGGGCTGTTTCAGCCTGACAGATCATCAAAACCTGTTTGGTGGTGTTTGTGTGCTTGTGTGAGTCTGTGTCTGGATCTTTCTTGTCAGATATTTCTCCCAGAAGAAGAATCATAAACCCTGTCTAATGAGGAAGTTTTCAGGAGGTCTGGCAAGGAGCAGAGAGAGAGAGAGACACTCGCTCTTGTGGCTGTAGATGGAGGAACACTTATATAACACAAACACAGCGAGCAGGTCAGGGGAGAGCATGGCCAGGGTGAATTCCATTCAATCTCCAAGCGGGACGTGAAAGTGCAAATTGATGGGCAGGTGTCAGCCTGAAAATGAAGGGTCAGAAACAGGTGTGGGTGTTTGTGTGTTACCTTCTTGGGCTGCAAGGTGCTTTTGACCACTAGCCAGCGCTCTGTTCCTTCTGTGTGCTCCACCTCCAGCACGCTGTGGCTCAGGTCTCTACGAGTCATTGCCACCAGTCGCTTCTCGCTCTGCAGGGAGACAGAGGCAACAGGTGAGGGGGGAGTAGGATATGAATATGGGTGCAGGAGTGTTTTTGTCTATCTGTACAATGCAAGAGCCAGTGCAATCATGAGTGTGTGTCTGTACAAAGGTTTGAGTAGGAGCTACCTGATTGTAGATGGTAATGGAGCGCAGGCGGTGCAGGAAGAGCAGCAGGGAGGGGTGAACATCATGGAACAGGTTTCTGGTCTGGTGGCTCTCGGAGCGCAGGGGAAGGCAGATCTTAGTGGTCCAGCTGATGGGGGAAGCAGAGGAGAACGACTGTGACGGGACAGTTTGGAAACTGGTTCTAATATGACTAACATTCAGCTTTAAAAAATGATTTGACCTGGCGTCAGCATGCATCCGCTGCTGGGCAATTGTATCGTAATGGGACAGAGCAAAAACACATAAAATGCGGGTATAAATGCACCCAACACGTATTGAAATGCTGATCACCTAAACCACATTTGGAGATGGTCAGAGATGCATTTGGACACATAAATAAAGTGTAGCTGTAATGTGTCTACATTCTACCTTTAGCAAATACAACAACAGAAATAAACCATTGTGCGGGTCCAATAGAGAGGCACACTAGTCCAACAGGGATCAAGCAGCCCAGACAGTAACATAGTAAACAATAAATTGTCAGGAAACTCCTGGAAAGAGAGCAAGATGAGGTCTTTACTATATGTCTATAAATATGTAAATATTATAAGCAGAAGCTGCTGTGTGCAGTAGTTTGCATATGGGTGAGGGGAAGAAAAATCCAATTTCATTTTCATGTGTATATCGGGATGGAGACACATTTCACTGTCATGTGTAAATATAATCCATGATAATAATCATAATAAATCATATGGAGACACAATCTGGATACATGATGCATGATAATGCCAGATGGAAATTGGGTCTCTCCCACCAATATTTCATTTGACCTACTTTCCCTTAATGTTTCTCAATTTTCATGTTTAAAATGAGACTTAATGCTACAAACAAAATGAAGCTTCACTGTATATTCATATATTTTAACTCAACTGACTTTTCATATATTGTCTTTGTTTTCACAGACTGTTCCTAAACTCATCTGACCTGTGCTGATTTATGCCATTCAGCTGTGTGTCCAGAGGCCTCTCATCCTCCATCCAGTGGGGGAGGATGTATCCCATGGGGCTGCAGGTCTTGTCGAAGCGCAAGTGGAAGCCGTTGGAATGGATCTCAGGGCAGTCAGTGACCTTAAACACTGACTTGAAGCCGATGCCTTTTTGGCCTATGAGAAGTCAAGCAAACGGTGTCAAGATGGCAGCAAAACAAAAGGAGCACAGTCAGAGGATTCAGCACAAGCAGGAGGCACACACTTTGAGCGCAAATCAGAGCCGGAGCTATAGCTGTGCCAAACATATTTTAAATGTACAACCATGGGAGCTGAAGGAATTACCAGGCAACTATTTGAAACTGATGTTTACAGCCAGTGTGAGCAGGATGTAATCAGAGAATGTCAGAGGGAGCACGAGTGAGGAAGAGGGAGACAGATGAATTAAGATGTTCATCTAAATGTGTGTGGACAAAAAGACAAGGCGGCAAGGAAATGTAATCACTTAGTCATCAGTTAGTCCTTATAAGTCACAAGTATCAGTATCAGTTAGTATCAATAAGTATAAGTATCAATCATAAGAAGATCAAGCTGATGTAACATCACATTTGAAAACAAAATTAATTTAGGTGCATGCTTGCAGTGCCACAACATAAATAGGCTACATAATTGTAAAAACTCTTTCAAAGTAGGCACAAGATGAAGCATCCTCAGCTCAATGTAACAATGAAGACTTACAAATTTAAATGCACAACAAACGACAAACGATGAAGAGCTATTCTAAGTGCAGACATGCAGCACTCCACTGGTTGACTTTTCGTAGCTTTGTGAGCACCAACTCCTATATTATTATTATTATTATTATTATTATTATGTTATACTGCTCTGCAATGGGGTAGCAAGGAACTTCTTAAAGCTATAGTACTGAACTTCTACATATAAATTAACAATGATGATTAAGTCTATCACCTACTGATCAACTCCCTGCATTTTGCATTATTGAGGACACTGGAAAGCTGGTGTCTGTGGCATCATTCCCACACTGGTGCACAGTTGACCTTTAGAAATTAGAGCATGGCTAGCCTGCATACATAACTGGATCAGTGTCACACTCTGGTCGCACCACCCACACTATATCATCATGTTTTTCACCATAGGTAGGCCACAAATTAAATTTTTTGGGCTATTGGGAGGCTGGTTTGATGTCATTTCATTTTAGGGTGCGGGAGGAGTTGATTCTGATTGGTCAGCTACTTTTTTAGGTAAATAGCTTGATTAACCTTATCTGTACTATCAAATTGTACACTTGCCGCACATATGTCTGATTTTTAATTCATATCTGAAGTATTAAATTTAGGACAGTTGCTATTGTATCACTATCAGGAAAATGGACCCATGTTACAGTACATACTGCTTTTTACCGCATTGGGTGTTTTGTACATCAAGGTAAGGTAGTTTTTGCTAAAGACAGAAAGAAAGAAAGAGAGAGAGAAAGGAAGAAAGAGGTTTCAAAGTTTGGCTGTTAAAGTGGCTGTGACTGTACCAACAGAGCAACACAATCCCATCACAGCATCCTGGATGGTGTTACCTATGTATCCGTATTTGTGTTTGCCCTTGGTGCTGCGACCCACATCACAGATGGCCCTGATGTTCTTCTCCTGAAAGCCGGTCTCATTGTTGAGAACAGTGATGCAGTCTCTCTCCACCACAAAGGCCAGGGCTGGGATGGTGCCGGCCTCTGATGGATAGCTGTTGTCATCAGCATTCTGAAAAATGGGGAAAGTCAAGTTTGGAATGGATTATAGTTGGATTTGTCTAAAATTAAGGGATAAGATAAGAGAGGCCAAGAATCGCTGCCTCTTAGGGCTTATTGCTTTTCTAAAATAGCAGTCACCCACCACTGAAAAAAAAAGAAGAAGAAGAAGAAGCTTATAAAGTTGAAGAAATATTTTGTTCTTGGTTGCTAAGCGACACATAGCAAGTGGTGGACCAGTGTTTTGCCTGAGCAGACTGAGTTAATCAGCCAAAGAGAAAGAGGAGCCAGCTACAAAGCCCAAAGGCATGCTGTGTTTTGGTGTCTTTTCATGCTTTCTGACACCACGATTTCATTTGAAGTATGTTTCTTAATAATTTGAGGACTGAGGATGTGTTTACCTCAGAAACTATTTGGTATACCTTCTGGTTTCATTTTGAGTCACTGTGTGGAGCACTGGTATATAAGAAGTGACTAGGTATTAGGTAGATAAATACAGTCTTGTTTAAACACCTTTTTCCTACCTTTCAGGCAGCCATTCATTTCAGTATGGCACAAAAATGTATTTGCAGAGACTTGAAACTTGCTTGAGACAGGTAATCCACGACGGTGAACATTCTGCCAGGGTTTATTTCTGACAGTTACTTTATCTGTGCATAGTAATTTAGTTTAATGCCTGCATTGATGTAAGAAGGCTGCACGTCTTCTGGTGTGTTCACATGCTGGTGGGAACCTCCAACTACCAGGACTTCAAAGTCGGCTGCCAAACAGCATTGCATTCACGTACAATTTGGTTGGAAAATCAAACCCAGGGGACAATTATAAGTATACATGGGCACTGTGAAAACGATGACGTGCCTTTGGCCTGTTTTTGCTTTAAAAAGTTGACAATGAGGCTGACTAACTACCAAGTGGGACATGTCTTTTTAAGATTTATTGATAGAAAGTGAGTGTACCGTTCCTTTCTGTCACACCTGGAAACCCAGAAAGCACAAAGTATATCTCTGCCAGAAAAAGTCCCTGAGGTAAAGATTGTTTTAGGAACTACATTCAAAACCAAGGCACAAATGTTAGGCAGTGCAGCACAGACTTTTTAAGGTTTATCACCTGAAAATTTGAATGAAAAAAAACAAACATATATATGGAAACATGAGTAAACATTCACCCATCTAAAATATTATAGTGTGCTTTGATAAACTGTTAGCAGTAATATACGCTAAGGTATGCATGCAGTGTAATAAATAGGCTAAAACAAAAAACACTGCTTGCCCATTACCACAAAGCTGGCTTTCAGCACAGTAGTGTAATTTCATTAAACTAACATTACGTGTCAGTTGTGTTGAATGTTGCGTCAAGCCAAGGCAGACTGGTGAGTACTGGCAATGTTGCGTGGGTAGCATTGCACTCGGGTTCACCTTTTATTTGACTGCTGGGCAACTGAACACATCCCTGACTCCTGGCAGCTAAAATGGATCAAAGTTACTGTCTGGCACACACACGCTGTTGCAAACACAAGCAACCGGTGTGGAGGACATTGTAGAATTTGAAATTTCACTTTTTGTCTTACCAGTGAGAACTTTTGTCAATTTGGATGAGATACAACAAGAGTAAACTTTCTTCCCTCTGCATTGGCACAGTAGTAAAACCAAGTGTGGAGATAGAGAAGTCTGTCTGATGCGTGACTGCAAGGCTCAAAACATCAATAAGGCAATCAGATAAAAAAGAAGCCAACTGGAAAGGAGTCCGTAATTGTCCACCTGCGTGGTGATCTTTGGCTACCACATTTAAATTATAACTATTATCTGCTTAAAGATGTGTGTTTATGGACTGTTATATTGTTAATATTTACATACCTAATACCAAATTGTATGAAACAGACTATAAACATATGTTGGGATAATAGTCCAGCCACTGATATTTAAAGACGTGTAACAGCAGTGTGTGTGGTATTGTGTTTAAAGGGCATGTTTTAATTGCTTTTTGGGTTTTACTGTGTGAGTATCTATTGGCTCCAATGGAGTGCATGGGAGAGCAGTGCTCACCGCAATCAGGAGGTATGAAGAGATAGTTCACATAGCAGTCGAAACTGCAGATTTATCTTTCTTGGCAAATGCAGTGAAGAACAGTAGCGAGAGAGGATGTTTGGGGATGTTCGTGTTAGAGAAAACCACCTGAATGAGTTCCAGGACAAAGTGTGTATCCTTGCTGTAGAGCTCAGTGGACAGCCGGTCCAGGCTTCGGCCCAGTCTGTCCTGGTGAACCTTCATCAGCTTCTGGCCTTCAGCAGTCAACTCCACACCAATACCAAACTCACTTTTCCTGTCAGAAAGGCATAAATGAGATGTCAGGATTTCTTGTGAGGTACTGTGTTTGTGGTGAAACAAAATGATGCTAGCCAAATGAACATGTTATCACTGTACAGTGTATGAGGACAAACCTGATGTCCTCAATTATGGCTTTTTGGAGGTTTAATGAGCTCTCTGATTGGCTGCTGGCAGCGTTCTCTTCATCAGAATTAGCCAGTTCCAGCTGTTCCTCCCCCTGGCTTCCTTCTGTTTCACTGCTGGCGTGTATCTCTCCGTTAGGCAAAGAACTCAACTCATACAGCTCTTCTTCATCCTCTTCCTCCTCCTCTTCTTGCTCACCATCAGCTAGAGGAACATAGGTGAGAAAAATTAAGAAATTCAGTTGATTCTGGTCATGATTCACCAGATCATGAGGAATCTGTAAAATACACTTCCCATGGCACACTCATCCTGTCACTCACTTTGATGTGGGTTGTGGTTGAGGTTTGAGGAGCTGAAGCTCAAGTCCATGGTGTTATTGAGATCTTCATCTTCACTCATATTCAGAGCTGACAGACTGCTGCTTGCAGAATCTACCAAATTAGACTAAAATAAGAAGAATGACAATTAGCACTCCAATACACCAAAAGAAATGTACCAAAATAAACACGACAGCAACATCCAATTTAAACTATAAAACAAGTAGGACATTCTGATCATTATTCTTTTCCTACAGCAAAAAAAAAAAGAAAGAAAAAGAAAAAAGAAGAATATGCAGGCAATTTGTTGACTTAGCTAAAGTATACATCAACATTTTACACATTTCATATTTCATCCATAGTTTTTCCATACACCAACTTCTTGAATGGCTATCAGGATTCTGGTCAGTGTAAACTCATCATAGTCAGGGAATATGACTGTATATGAAGTAATTTCAGTGAATAGCTGAAGATTATTTTTCACAACAAAAAAATCCCACAACACACAACATATGAAATGACAAGAGTTAGTAACTATACGGGTGGCCAGATGGTAAATGGGACTTGAGAACATTTTTTCATACTTACTGTTTACTAAATGTTTTGTGCATTTTCACACGTTTCAAAACCGTCAAGAGCCCATTCATTTTCCAATGTGTTGGAACTCTGAGGCATAAACGTAAGTAATAAGGTTTATTGCTTTTCCAAAATAACAGTAATGCTTGTTTTAAATTTAAGTGCTAATTCTCAAATTCTTTAGTGATTCCTAAATGGCACTGACTCATCAGAACACAGTCCATTTTCTATTTTTTATTTCTTTAATTCTTACCTTGATCTGGTCCACATATGTTGTGTACATGTAGTTCTGGGTCTGGGGTTTGGTCAGCTTGTTGTGGTAGTCCTTGACCCAGTCTGTGATGCCCATCAGGATGCCCAGCCGGTGCAGACAGTTGAGGTGGCGCGGGTCAGAATGGGCCATAGTAAGTAGGACCTGCTTAGACTTGGCCTGGCCCAAGACCCGGGAGAAAGGCTCCAGAAACACCTGGGAGTCACATTCACACAAGCATATGTTCACACAGTTTCTTTATCGGAGCTGTATCAGGAAGACATTTCATATGCTAAATAAACCTAACCTTCCGACATTAACTTGTTGAAGTAACTGCAGAAAAAATAACAAGTGAAAAGGAGAAGGCTATCTCCCTAGAAGGACACCTTCAGTAACAGAGAGCAGGGGGCTACAGGTCATGAGAGAAACAGAGATTGTGGAATGAGAGCACACAGTACAGCAAGTCTAATGATGGCCAACAATCAGACAAGCTATCTGACCAGTCTGGCTTGCTGACAATTTCTGCGGTTGGCATGACAACCAGAAGACTGATAACAACCACCTCCTCAGCATTTTAGCTGAGCAGATTAAATTCCACAGGCAAAATCAACCCACTCTGTTGGTCAAGTTAAAAGCTGTACACCTTGTTTTTTTTCTGTAGATGATTTTCTCTTCATTATATACAGCGGATCACTTAGGAGGGGAAAACATCTAACAAATGCTCAGTGTCCCCACACCAACTGCCCTTCAAAAGAAGCTCAACTTCAGCATCTATATTCTCTATATTCCAACAGTTTGTTTCCTGAACTGCTGAGTGAGCTGAGTGCTGAGCAGGTTCAGCTGTCCCATTAGCCTACTGTTAATGAGACCACGAGTGAGGTTATAAATAATTGGGCGTAATGCTGTGGACTGGATAGAAGCCAAATTGTAGATGCTTCAACCTCATGTTGAGCCTTGTTAGTGGTGTCATGGGACTAAAGGTGGCAGTATACTAGGAACAAAATCAATCTCAAACTGCAGCACTGTGAGAAAATGTCCATGGATTTGCTGTGGTCTCTCATTTACACTTCACATCAGATGCAGAGCTTGCAAGTCGTGGGATATGAGAAGGGATGTAAACAAACTAAATGAACCAGAAACATGCAGCTCATGTATGTAAAAAAGGCAATGCTATATTGGAGGTTGGTGAGCACAGCTGTGTGAAAATTTTGACAAGTTCAGTCAGCCCGCCCTGCAAACACTGCAGCCATCACAGCCAGTGCAACACTTTACTTTGTTGGCAAACTGGCCATTTTACCTGTGTGAACACACCAAACCCAATTCTGTTTCTAGTATACTTCTGCCTTAATTCAACAAAACAACTGTGATGGGAGGTGCACAGTTGGCATACATGCCATGCTCTCTCTACCAACCTCTTTCCTTTAACATCCAAGCAGGGCTGGGTGATACGGACAAAACCAAATATAACAATATTTTGATGGAATACCTCAATATCAACAGTGTGGCAGTATTGTAGGGATGACTACTGGTGCTTTCATAAGGTATTTACACTTACAAGATTTTTGACAAACAATCATTAGTAATGTGGATATGATGACCAAGCAGGTAGAGGCAAATAATAGAACAGCCACAACAGTCTAATTATTTCAGAAATGTCATACCTTTATTGTAATGCAGCCTTTAAAACCAGAAAAAGACAACACTTACGCCATAACACTATATTACGTCAATTCCTGATGATATCAAGTCTCATATCACAATATCCATTTAATACTGATATTATATGCGACCCAGCCCTACTAGCTAGGCTTTTCCACAGGTTCACTGCCAAATCAGTTTACGGAACAATGTCATTAACCTTAGTGTAGTGGTAAACTCACTCTGTCACAATGCAGAGCTACTGACCTGCTGCAGAAGGGCCTGACAGGTTCTGGTGGGGATGCGAATCAAACACTCCAAAAGGAATCGAGCCACAGCGCTGTAGCATGACAGGTCCTCTTCAGCCTGGGACAAATCTAACAAACACAAACCTCATTCCATTGATGGTCAAATATATGCAACAATTGTAAATATCTTCTCACATATGAATCCAAATTGGAAAATCATTAAGGTTTAGCAATTAAGACTGAAAACCAATAAACGTGCTATGTCACTACCTTCTTTAGCGACAGCTGCCGCCAGTGAGCTCTCCATGTGATTGGCCAGGAGGGCCATGGGAATGTCAGCTATCCCATAAGCCACCACCATGGAGACAAGGTGGCCGGCCGTGCCAACAGGGTCCAGGATATTAACAGCATGAGAGAAGTGCTTGTCTCCAGTATCGGTGGTGATCCTGAGCAGCACACCTGGTGACACTTCCAACGCTGCCAAGTCTGTATTAGCTTTTGAATAGAAGAGAGTTTAAAGGATATTTTAATTCAAATTCTTCTGCATATTCTGATTATTCGCCAACACTGTATATTTTTCATTTATTTTCATACCATTTTTGTATCTTTCTATTTCTGTATGTTTAACTGCTGTTATATTGTACACCCTGCAGCAATTCATATTTTCATACTTTTTAATATAATGCTACATAATACATAATAGCACTGCAATTATCAGTTGAGGGATCACTGAAAGCCTCATCTAATGTCACCTCTTGACAGGGGCATATTCACACATCTATATCTGCTGTACTACATACAGTATAAATGATCTCACCAGAGACAAACCTATTCAGTGTAGGTGATTCCTACCTGCATTTCTTTCGATGAAATCTTTGAGGGGGCCGTACAGGGGCTTAAAGACCAGCTCCCACTGGCTCCAATCGCCTAAATCCACCAGTAGGGGGCAGGAGAGCAAGCTGGCCACGGCCTGGGCCTGGGCCATGTCCCCTAGGAGCCCCACTGACTCACACACACTGGCACTGCTAGTGATGTTGGGAAGAGGAAGATGGACATAAAGACAGAGGATTAAACACAGACCGACAAAGTGATGGAGGGTCAGTTCCAGTTCTTGGCTGAAAAACAGCTTGTTGCTGTTACATGAGAGGCCTGTAGCTCCAATCTGGTGCTTTTGTTGTATTTCCCCATATGAACTGAAACAACTTGTGGTCATCTGTGTGCTAGATAAATTTCAAAACAGCTCTGCAAAGTATTACATAATTATACAATACATGATTGTCAAACTAAAAATGATATCAAGTTATGTTTTTGGTAAATATAAAATCATCCAACAGCTGGGCACTGTAATATAATACACTGTCTGGTATTACACCTCTAGCTGAGCTTCTACCTGCTGTGTTTGGCAAACAGGGCTGACTCATAGTAGACCTGGCTGGGTCCTCCTCCAGCCAGCATGTCCCTCTGGCGCTGGACCAGGCCAGCCAGAATCCGCAGAGGACCAAAGCCCAAGTCACGACTGTCCCGGATCCCATAGTGGCACCTCAGAGCTGACTCCACATGGAACAGCTGGGAAGAGACAACATCCCTGTCATCATCTACAACTCATCAATTTAACTGTAGTCTGGTCAAAACTCCCAACTCATGTTACAATGAAACAGGGAGAATCTTCACACTGAGGGGAGAACAGCTAGGCATGAAAGCGTGTGTGCACATATGTTTTTGCAACAACAGTGTGTGTGCCCATTAATGACTCACTCCATCTGGGTCTGTGGAGGTGATGGCTCCACACTGTTTGATGAACTCAAACACGTCCTGTCTGCTGACTCTGAAACCACAGGCGTGGATTTCCATGTTGCTGCTGCTCAGACTCACAGCGCCACCCACTGTCTCCTGCAGCAGCTGCACACAACCACAGAGAAGGAATCTTCTAACCAGCATCCATTTGTTTTTACCCACAGGATTACAAGGATGTAAAAAATCTTCTGATACACTGTAATACACTTAGACTGAGATTTTTTTTATCTTTTAACCCTTTTCACACTCATACAATAACACACTTTCGCCTGGAAAGACTGGAGGTTAACTGGCATCTGAGGCAGTTTATGGGTAGTGGTATCAGCTGGTAATTAGGACAGTAATCTCCCCTCCCTCAGCAACTACTAAGCAAGGCATTTCACAGTGTAAGCAAGTTTATGGCTGAGTGAAGGACTCCTACCTGAATGTGCTTAACCAGGAAGTCCAGGAAGGTGCCTTTCTCTAAAGAGTTGAATTCTTTAACCTGGAAGTGCTTTGTCAGTTTCTTCTCCAGAGAGGCAATATGGGCCAGAGTGATGGCTGAGCTCTGATTGGACAGGCTGTCTTTAAGGTACTGCTTCACAGATGCTGAGAGACAGAACAGAAATGTTGAGCATTCACTGACAAACTCAGCACTTCAAACCTCTGGACACTGGTGAGCCTGACAGACATAATGTATGTTTAGCTAATATGTGTGGCAAAAATCCAGCGAATGTTCTGTCTCAGTACCTTCACTAGGCAGCGCAGTAGTGAGTTTATCCTCTTTTTTATTTTGTTCTGTGCTTTTGGGTGTCTTGTCTTTGGGCACCAGGTCTGGCGGGGTTGCCAGGGAGCCTCCACAGATGGCCAGCTGAAACAGAGCGGTTGCCAGCCGGTCTCCTGACACATGCAGCAAGAAGTCTTGGACACGCTGCATGGAAAATTAAACAAAACTATGCATCAGATCATCAATCATGGGCTCACATGAACATCACAAATCACTCTTGATCAGACTTAAGTAAGCTAACTTGTTCAAACAATTAACTTGTCACAGCCACGTAGCATTAAATAGAAGACTACAGTATTATCAGCAGGCATGATTGCACAGGTGCCATTGCTTAACCAGTCACTGTTTTGGTACACCTCCCAGTGTTGCAAGGTGCAGTCCACCCAATGTGATGTAAGACCTCAGCCTTGAAGGCACACTGTGTGCAGACAGAGGCAGACTCTGGGTCTTGACAAATCATCCTGCTTTAGAGGGAGTGTGAGAAATATATTTCTCAGACTGGCCCTCTACAGTAGGATGATGTGGAGAAGGCTATCTGTTATTACTCAAATCTTAGACAGTTCAGTTAATACTTTTGAACATGAATAAGCTCCAAAAAATAGAACCAAGTCTTCTGTGATGCCATCAAAAAACAAACAAAAAAAAAAAAAAAACGTTTTGTAGAGATACCCAACTGATGATGAATAGGAAGGTGATGTTTGTTTCAAGTTTTAAACCGAAATGAGCTTTATTTCCCACTACAGTCAGAACAGTGCCTGAAAACCCATTTCTCATAACTCATGTATTTTCAACTCCCTGTTTACCATTATACTTCCAGCTCTTATTTGATTTCTTTTCCTAGCACTCACTCTGACATTCATCACTGGACTAATATTAAGAATCTTGCTACTCATACACAAAATCAAAACTGTAACTTCTGTCCAAATGCCTGATTCAAGATTATCAGGTCTTGCTTCTGAAAATCCAGAGCATTTCCTTTAACTGCACACTTGCCAAAGCGTGCCTTAACAGCCTATGTATGGAAACAATGTCCTAAATCATGGTATTTACTGTTGTGGACATGGTTCCACACAGCATCACCTGATGATATGGCAGACTTTTAATGTCTTGGCTCTCTTGGTTGCATGGTTTAGGGAGAGAGGGCTCTCAAAGGTTTTAGAATCATTGAAATGACATGGGAACCATTTATGAATTTCACTTTAAAGGTGGAAGAAAAGGCCTACATTGTCACATAGATAAGGAAGATCTCACAGCTCCAGAGAGCAGAGATAATCCCAAAACACTTAAAAATGGGTGGCTGTCAAGATGACACAGAGTCAAGCAGCACATCACCACACCACGCTCCAGTTTAACCACAAATGCTATATCTAGCCAGTATTCATCAGTTACGGCGACCTTTTTTCCTGGGCCCTCGTTCAGGATTAGCAGATTAGGAAGGGTGACATTTTGCTAATGAATGGAGAACCGGAGAGCTGCTCAACTGTTCACCCCCTGGTGGCTCATGGCGGAGGCTTAGTATAATTATCACCCAGCCTTTTACTGCGGCAAATAAAGGATACAGCGCTGGGGTGTCATATCAGGGAGGATAACCGCTGAAATCCCTGAAAAGTGGACACAAAGTCTCCACACTGTCACAGAACAAGCTCTTCTCAGGCAGCAGAGGCAAGAGAACAAGCTAATGGTATTTCTGGCAGCCCAACTTAAACATTTATCTAAGGTCCGTCTGAAATAGGGTTGGGATTAAGATTTGGAATGCAGTGTAATAGTTTTGGAACATGTGTCTGAAAGCATAAACTGTAAAAATTACTTTTACAAATGCTGGGGGGAACTGTGGATAAGAGTCCGATGTATGGAGCTATTTGGTCACAAGCAAAGAATTGTGACTTAATGAGTTTCAAAACTTTCCAGAGGTTATCCAGTCTTGTATTCAAAAGAGTCAAATGGTAAAGATTTATTAAGTTAATTTATCAAGTTATTTTTCAACAAATAAACAACTCATGATTTAATTACTAAATCAATAAACCAACTGCTGTTTCTGTCACCCACCTTGGCCATCTTTGAGCTGAAGACCTCTGCAGCATTTGTAAAGACTTCCAGCACAACCTCTGCAGCCGTCATAGAAGCATACTTCTTCCTGAGCTCCAGGCTGCCTATGGAGTTAAAGGCACCTTGGCCTTGCAGTGGCTCCATCACATTCTTCTTCACCTTCCTCAGCCGCTCCTGGACGTCCACCTCCAGCTCCTTCTGGATGTCCTGCTGGGCCTTCTCCAAAATGGTGTGCTCAGAACGACTCACCTTCATTAGGGTCTGGAAGGAAACGACAAGGGCTGTCAACCAAGGTGATCATGAATTAATGTTAAATCATCACCAAGTAATTGTCTTTCACCAGACACAGACACTGACTCTGTTTCAAATGCACTTACTGTCACAAAGAGCCAAATTTGAATCTATAGGACCTCTACATGTCCTTACAATACACAATAACAAAACAGTACATAATATTAAACATGATAGTATGTTGCTGCGGGTCTTTGCTATGTCTCTCACCGATATGGGAAGTGCAATGCTGTGTATCCTGATACCCAGCTCATAGGGAGAGTCGCAGCTATACTGGTCAGCCAGATACTTCATGAACTCTGCCAGGTCTACTTTTGGCTTGTTCTGCTTCCTCCTAAAAACACGAAGGTGCTAAACAAAGACAAAACAGCAGATAAATTAAGGTGAAAAGTCAAACTGAGCCCACATACTTGACGTGATGAAAAAAAAAAGGTCTCCTGATTATTGCAGCAAATGCAAAGAAATGCCAGTCTCGTTTACATCCTTTTACATGAGAAAGTGTGTGGAAAATGCGCATTTTTAATCAACAGTTCATAATTTAAACAAACAAAACAACTGGTCTTCTTTAACACCCTTTTTTGAAAATCAATCATCTTTGAAAAATAACAATATCTCCTAGGATTTGTCTGTCACAATGTCATCTGTTAAAGCCCTGTGTCAGTTTCCATGTTAGCCTCACCCTCAGGATGTCCACTGTCTCGATCTGTCTGATGTCATCGTCCTTGGTGTTGCTGTCAATCTTGAACATGCGGTGAATGAGGGGCAGTTTGCAGAGGGGCCCCAGGTTCAGCTCTTCATAGTGCTTCTTGTCCTTCAGGGCAGCCAGTGACTGGCCCAGCTCATACAGGGTACAGATAGCTGCCACTGCTTCTGTAGACTGACAGAGAGAAATGCACCAATTACCAATCAAACATACTCTGGATAAATGATCACATGGCTAAAAACAACAAAGTAATTCGCAACTGCACGTATGCTAACCTCTAGGAACATGTTGATCTCTCTGAGGACATACTGAAGGTCCTTAAGAGCTGGTATTTTCCAGGGTATTATCCGGGCTGGGGGAACCTGCATCAGTATACACACCCTGGATATCACCTGATGGAGGGTTGGAAGGTATTGGAAGGACAGAGGTAAGAAAATGGTTAATCATTGTCATATGCATTGTTGAGTCTAACATGTTCACATTTAATTTCGCAAGTTTAACTGACCTTTGGATGCTTACACTTTTAGATAACCCTAGGAGTTATGGTCATGGAATGTCTTTCCTGGCATTTTCCCTCAACCCGCCCTGTCTACTTCTACTTCAGTTAGTGATTTTATACATTTCCTAAAATGATCCTCATGCCTTTCTCAAAGCTCAGCCTGAATTTTGGCTGCACTGCATCATGGTCTATTATAGCTACTGTCAGTGGAGAAATATGTATTCCTACCTTCGCTGTGATAGATTTCTTCCTGTGTAATTGTTAAACAGTGCAAAATGGTGAGTATAGAAAGAAGTATTAGCAATTTGATTCTAAGGCAAGGCTGGCTGAGGCACTAGGGTGGCTCCAAAATGTGACCATCAATGTTTAAGACAGTTCTTTTTTTTTTTCATTGCCACTGCGCTGTAAGTATCTCAGCTTGATCACTTACATACAGCCAGTTACATGTTTTTAATAGTGTTAAAATGGACTAAGGGGGATTTTTTCCTTTAGGCTAACTGAGCAGCAAACAGACAGGTAAGATGCCCATATGATTAGAAAAACCATCCTATAGCTGGAAGGGCTCGGGTTAGACACCCCAGAACAATCCCCCAATGCATCCATCAGCAGAAATGTGTCCTGTTTAAGGGTCCTTGAGCCAGACAACAACCCTCACCTGCTCATTCATAGTACGCTGTTGTGTGTAAGAGTGTCAGCCTAACATGTAAATGTGAACTTGATATGCTATGGCTCTTCCATGTGCTTTGTTATCCATTAGTTATAGTTAAATACTTATACAGTTCAAGTGTGTTGCAGAAATAAAGCAATAACAAAACTAGTCTACTGTATCTTTTGTTGAGGCTTTCAGTGCAGTCACTGTTGCTATGTTTTTGTTCTTTATTCCTCACCTTCTCTTTTGTGACAAGCTCTGACTCGGCAGCAATTTCTCGTATCACATCCTCCACCAGACTGTTGACCGTGTCTGGATCCAAGGCCCTGATCCTCTTCCTCCCTAGAAAATCCTCCTCATCCTCTTCCAAGGCCTCTGCTGCCCGCATATTAGCCCCATGGACATCCCTCAGCTGGGCATGGTAAGCTTCCCTAAAGACAGAGGCACTTCTTTCTTGTTGGGTTTCATTTCTCAGCTTGTTCTTCTTGTCTTTGGTCTGCTTCATCTCCACCCCCAGCACCGGGAAGTCAGAGTCGCACAGAGAGTTGGGCAGCGCCGTCTGTTGCATCTCTCGCTCAGGCTCATTCTTAGGATTCTGTGTTACTGTGGGAGAACAATGGCAAACTTGGGATGAAATGATCTTTAGTAATCAAGTTCTTATGAACATTTCTGTGCCTGGTAGCATCTGCCTACCTGCGGCTTTCTGCAATGGAGCATTCCAGGGGTTTGCTGCTGGCTCAGATACAGTGGGCACCTTCCCTGGGCGAGATGATTCCCAGTTGTCATACAGAGACATGTACTGTTCCAGAGGAAGCTCTTCACAAAAGTACTGGAAATAGCAGGTCTGTAACTGAGCCATTGATCCACCAATAAATGCAAACCTCTTCATCACCTAAAACACATCAATAAACCTTGTTTGGCAAGGTGATTTGTACATGCACCCAAAGGCAAATAGTAATAACTACTTTGTGCTTTAAAGGTTACAATTAGGTTTTAGATTTAAAAATATGAAAATATAACCATGAATGACATTAAATAATCAGCCAAAATGCATTACAAATACAAGACTGAACATACTTTAAGCAGTGTGATCACTAAGCAAGCCTTCCACTGACAGGCTACACCAGCAAATATAGTGCTCAGTCTGTGCCTAATCATCTTTCTTTTACCACTCAGTCTAACACATTTTATTACAGATTTGACGCTACTGACTTCGCATTATAATGTGACATCCTCCCCTCCTTCAAGCCCTGTCAAGCACATCAATCACTCCACCTCTGTCAGAGCATGATGCCCACCTCAGGCAATCAAAATCTGTCTTGAAAGTCTGCATCTCTGATCTCTCCCAGGCTTTCTAACTTCTGTTTCACAAATTCATCGGCTCTAACTTTCAGCATAGTGCCTGTGGATCAGGCAATGCTCAACTAGAGAACTTAGATGGTAAGAACGCTAAATGCTGAACATATATGTTCAGTGGTTGTAGTTCCTACCATCTAACTTCTCCTAAAATGACTCCTATTTAAAAAAAATAGTTCAAGAAGTATATTTCAAATACACAGGATACACTGTGTAAATAAGACAGGTTCAGAGTTGTTATAAAGTTTATTTTTTCACTTTGACGGAGCTAGGCTAATGACTGTAGATTACAAGTCTTTATGCTAAGCTAACACAAAATGCTCCCCATAGGAACCAAACCAGTGGATATACAGAGGTGAGAATGGCATCAAACATCTTGTCTCAGTCTGGGTAAATCGGAAAAAGGGTATTTTGCCCAAAATGTTGGCGTATTCCTTTAAAATGCCTCCTACTTTCCTTCAGTACCTCCTCCTTTTCTTTGTGACCTGGAAAGTGATTTAGACGTCACCATCTTGCATGCTGTCCAAAAATTGTAGGAAATGAATGAAGCACCTTCAGACCCTCCCTCTGAGTGATGAGTATCGTATCAGAAAGTATTTTTGAATGCCACATTTAATTCTTATCAGCCGACACCGTGTCAGTTGAAAAGTCAATTGATTACAAACTGCCATATATTGAACCATGGACTTGGAAAATATTTATATATATATATATATATTTTACTTGCAATAATAAAATGGGCTTGCAGGATATTGTTTTTTTTTTAACCTTAAAATATTGGAAATTTTTATTTTTTCTTCATTCAAGTGTCTTGCATCATTATAGGCTAATGCCCTACACATAAAGATTTATAAGACTCTGTATTTCTAACATTCAAATTTCAAACACTACTCTTATTTTAAACATAGAAGGGATATAGACAATCTTGTTTTCTCTTCCAAGCTTTTTCTTAAAACTTTGCCAAAATATTCACTAATATTACAAAACGTCGCTGTGATGTAATGTCTCTTCCTTCTTTATACGTTCCTTGGTAGGCGGTAAGTGGTAGTGAGGGAGGAAGGGAAACAAGCAGTAGGAAAAACAAATGGGACGCAGTCATGGAATCACCTGGACTCTACACCAGTAACATTTTCATCAACTTCAGCTGTGCCTTCAGTACAATACAATACAAAGGCACAATACTTCACTAAACTCGCCACCTCATCTTATGACTATACTGCAGGATCACTGAACCCATCCAGGCTCTGTTTCTTCTCGCTGCTCAACACTGCCACCCACTCCCTTTCCTCAAGTGCTGCACTATTTAAAGAAGCTTAATGTAAAGTATTTTAAAACAATTAGTGTCAAAACTTAAAATTCACATAAGATCAGCTCATTGTCAAAAATATTCAATACTTGAAGCAAAAGGTAACAGGAAAAAAACAAACTTAAAAATACTGTAAGGTCTACAGACTAACTGACCTCCAGGACCCTCTGTAACAGCTGCTCCTGGGTCAGTGTCTCAGTTGGCTTGGACACGCTAGGGCCCAGGACGAGGGGGGCAGCACAGGCGGAGGAAGAGGGGACAGAGGAATCCAACGGGCCTCCAAAGGAAATTTCTGCAGGGGGAACAGGCCCGTTGTGAGAGCTGGCACCCACCTGTGGCGGAGGGGTGGCACGAGGAGTAGCCAGCGGCGGACCTTTCCCTGACTGAGACTGGCTCTTCTTGGCAGGCTTGCTGTCCCCTGTAGCTTCTGCTAATGTGCCAGCTCCAGCTCCAGCTTTAGCTTTCTTTTTGGGCCAGTGGGTCTTATGGAACACCAGTTTGCCCTCCATAACCAGATCTCCATCCAAAGAAGCTACAAGGGTGTCCATGGATGAGAATCCCAGGGAGGACAAAGTCAGGTTCTTTCGGTATTTCTGGGAGTAGACAACAGCCACCTTCCCCAGAGGAATCCCATCTGGGTGCTCCTTCATCATCTCCACTAGATCTTTCAAAACCTTCCCCATCTTCAGTAACACTATCAGAGGTAAAAGAGATCATTAACAGTGCATCAATACTGACAAGCAAATCCAGTTTAGCCAGTGCCCTGACATGTCAGCCACAGTACCTGTGGTTTAAATTAAATGGAACACACTGCACATGAAGGATGAGTGCAATAACCACACCCAACATAGACCACATCATTAAATGTTAAAAATATAGGACAGCACTTTTAAGGTAGCTCACACTTTAGAGTCATTAACAAGAGGGCTTATTTTTCTTCAAGCTTTCTGAATTGAGCAACAGAATGTCACTTTAATATTACTGTTTGTTTATGTCTCCTGACCTGCAAAGCTCATAGTACACCAGATACCACAGCTTCCACTGATACCACTCAATTCAAATTATTCAGCAGCCAAGCTATCATACTGCCCCAGTTTACAGAGAAAATGACAGAGAGAGGTTCTTTGTGTTAGACCTTGGCATGTTTATTACTTTTCTTACATCATACATAACAGACAACCAGATATGCAGTTAGGGCTGGGCAATATATCCATGTCATACTGATAATATGATATGGGAGTGCATATTGTCTTGGATTGTTGATATCTTAATATCATGATGTGGCGTAAGTGTTGTCTTTTTCTGGATTTAAAGGCTGCATCACAGTAAAGAGATTAAATTTTCTTAACTTACTAAACTGTTTAAGCCTCTGCCTGCGTGGTCATCATATCCACATTACTAATGATTGTTAATCAAAAATCTCTTAATGTAACTATATTATGAAAGCACCAATAGTCATCGATACAATATTTTCACAAAATTCGGTAAAAGATATTGTGTCATTTGATTTTGTCCATATTGCCCAACCCTATATGCAGTTGCAGCAGAGTATAGCATAAAACATTACAAAGCGTTGATCTTTCTTACTAAGCCACACAGTACACTACCTATGTGGAGGCAAATGGACAAACTATGATCAACAACCCAGAACCATACCAGTAACAAGAAAACAAAAAGCAGAAACTGAGTGTACTTACCTATTTTTTTTAGATGATCAGAACTGTAAAGTGTTTCTCTCGGAGGTTGAACTACAGCATATGAAGCACCAATCTCTCTGTTGTTGATTATGAACTCTCCCTCCTCCCTCCACTTTTTTTTTTTTTTTTTTTTTTTAA